>JAVGVS010000769.1:0-108608 GCA_032718565.1 Distichodus sexfasciatus
TTATTATTAACAATTTTTAAAGCTTATTTCAACCACAAAAAAATTACCTATAGAATCAGGATCTACAGGCAACCAGCTAGCTACAGGCAACCAACCACAGTCATTTTTTCAGAGGCACATGATGTCGGACATGTAATAATTAACAGATGAAGGATCAAGGTGATTTCCAAAGATCACGTAAACAGGTAAACTTCACTTCTGTCACTCGAATCTAACAAAGCCGTATTGACTTATGGAAATTAAGCAGAAAGTGAAAGTTGTTAGACTGCGACTAGGACGCTTCAGGTTTACCTTTTTGCTGCTGCCTCACTCCACCTTAGCGTTCTTGGACGTTCTCGATCGAACCGAAAGCTTCTGAACAACTCAAATCAGGCATTCAAATCGGATAAAAACAACTCTCATCTGTAGTCCAGCTCGCTGCAGTGTGTCATTACTGAGAAATACCGGCAGTAAACCCGTCAAGGTGACTGTGATTCCATTCGGAGACGCCGTAAGTTGATTGGTGCTGTAGTTTATTGAAGGTGTAGTTTGTCGCGACCAACTGACGTTGGTGTCACATTCACAGTTGTCATAAAGTATTTAATACATAGCTTTATAAGAAAAATGCTTGAGCGTTGTATTGTAACCTAGTCTTGGCGACATTGCAAATTGGAGAAATGCATTCGTATCTAATCATATTAGGCACTAAATTAAAAAAGTTTGATACTTTTTCTTTTGTTTAGGGTAGCCGGGAGTCTGTGGCTGCTATTCTATATGGAGACTAATAGTATTACCTTTTGTCTCGCCATCACCTAAATTAAAGTGCAAAGCTGGTCTTAAAGAACATCGATACTCTGTAAATACACTGAAAACAAGTGTTTGCAGTGCCCTGCAGTGTGTTGGCGCCTGCCCAGGGCTGTTCCTCGCCTTGCCCCCACGCGACCCCGGTTGGGATTAAACGGTTCGGATGATGAAAGAATGAATGAATGATAAATCTTTGCATGTTATAACATGTCTCTGTGATTACATGCTATCAACATTTATGTATGAGTGAGGTATTAGTACAGTGACCAACAGTGTATTTAGAGCTGTTTTTCCAAACATGAATAATGCTCTGTCTGGAATAAATTAAGGTTCCAACAAACAGAGTTTATTCCTTGACTTGCACATAAATGCAACAAATCTGTTCTACTCTGTTAAGTAAAACAGTCCATAAAACGCACATTTTTTCAGCAAACATTTGCTATTCTAAGTGTAACCTGTCAAGTCAGAGTGATTTTACGTTCTTTGATTGTGCTAGTCATTTTATTATTGTCTAATTTTATAATGTAATGTTCTGTTTAGGATCAGGTTAATATATTATATTATATAAGGCTCCTGTATCACATAATAGATCATATAAACAAAATAAAGCTAGAGCCATGTTGTTTCGTCTCTCTGTATACTTGTACAGTATATAGCAGAGATGACAATAAAGTTGACTTTGAAAACTGTGCATGTTATAGCATGTCCCTGTTATCACTCCTTTGAAATACTGTAGAAAGTGGAGCTTTACTTCTCCCCTTCTCAGAGAAAAAAAAACATGTTTTCAGTAAACAAAAAACACCCAGGCCGTGGTGAATGTGTTGACATTAACAACTTGCTGCATTCACAACGAGGTCAACTACACATTTCCTCCTTTAACATATCAGATTTTACCTGAAAGACTTCTGTTATTACAGGTAGGTTTCTGGAAAAATGGCATGTAAAGATAAGGGAAATGAAAGCATGGACAATGAAGATGGCAGTGCTCCACCACCAGTGCAGGACATTGAGCAAAGATATGTATTAGGAAGAACATCAACAAATAGCAAGGAGAAAAAGCCTGGAGTCATAAAGTCATTCAGAGAAAGCATAAGACGAGTTGGAGAGAAAAGCCCTCTTTCTTTTAAATATAAGGAGCAGAAAGACAAAACAAAGAGAGGAAGTATTCATGATGACGCTTGGAATGAATCTAATCATGAGGACGAAGCTCTACTGTTATCAGGTAAGTGCAAAATATTATAAGTGATGGTTTTCTGATATTAGGTGATAGAGTGTAAAAGAAAAAACTGAACATTTATACTTTGTGTAAGTTCTGAAACTTCTGTGACCTTGGGCCAGAGAGAAGAGACAGGGTTTTCATCACTACCTAATTTAAGAAATAATTCCCTTGGAAGAAATTTTGTAAAGTGGCAGGTTATTTAGACTTTACTCCTCATATTTCTTTCTTCTTGTTAGTGTTCAAAATGTAAGTTTTCCAAGCTGCCTAAATACTTTTTTTCAGTGTATTCCTAATCAATGCACAAAAGTTGCAAACAAAACAAATTAAACTAGCATGAGTCATCACATTATGTTTAGACCTGTAAATTAACTCTTCCATGTAATGTTAATGTAAGAGATCAGCAATTAATGTTTCAATTTGATTGGTTAATTTGCTTTTTTCTTTTTAAATTTTGACCCTAGGAATAGTTTCAACTTCCCCCATGCAGAGTTCACGTAATTTGGCCCAGAGCTCACAGAAGCAGAAAACTGCCTCACATTCCAGAAATCAGTCAGATAAATCCAAGCATCCGAGTGTTGCGGTGCAAGTAACCCAATTTGCAGAGCCCGTGACGTTCCAAAACATGCAGTTTACTGGAGGCCAACTTTCTAATGTCCGTCATGTAATATTGTTTCTCTGACGACTCAAAAGCCTACTTAAGGACATTTTAATGACCCTTGTCACAGGCTCTGCAGGTCGGGTTACTTGCACTGTAACACTCGGATGCTTGGATTTACCTGACTGATTTTTGGAATGTGAGGCAGGTTTTAGCTTCTGTGAGCTCCAGGCCTAATTACGTGAACTCTGCTACTACACTCATTGAAGCTCACTGGTCTTTTAAATATTTTAAATATAATATATTTAGCGTTTTTATATTTTGCCCAGATTCAGTAGTGGTTTTAGGAGCTGGGCTACTGAAGAACAAGGAGGTCACTGAGGTTATGGCTTCTGAAGAAGAAAATATACTAGAGGATAGAGGTGGAGAAGCAAATGCCAGAAAATCATATACCCTTCCTGAGATCCCTCAAGCACCTTTGTCAGGTAAATATTTGTTGTACATTTTTATTTGTTTCCCTGCTTAAAAAACAAGAAAAGCAAGCTTAACAAGTGACATCAGTAGTTTCATTTCTTATCACAGTAATCCACACATTTCTGTAAGGCTGTAGATTATGAATTTAATTTGATGCCTTTTATTGTCTTAGTTGTGTCAAATAAGATGTAAGAATATTTGTCTTGGACAATCCCAGAATAAGTTACCTATTTTTATTGCAGACTAAATGTTATGTCAAAGAGTCCAAAATACAAACATACATGTTCCTTACCTCTGATTTCACGTATGACCCAAGCACCAGTCTATTTCTTGAGTCCCAATGTTGTTAATCATTCCTGATGACAAGAAACAACTACAGCCTGACTGGTATATTGGCTTTACAATATTATTAGCCAACATGTGCTAAATAGAGATCATCAGGCATCAGATCTTATAACAGGTTATAAATGCCAATTAAAATTAAATAGAGAAATAAATCACTTATTTACCCTTTGACAATGTTATAAGAGATTTCATAGTTTTGTTGTTTTTTTGTTCAAAGCACTTTTTATGAAAATATAACAAATTATAATATTCTGGTAAGAACATTTTTTAAATTACACATAATAAATGCAGAGGTGGGCAAAGTAGCTAACTTCATTACTTAAGTGAAAGTACAGATACCACTAGTCAAATGTTACTCCAATACAAGCGAAAGTCGTACAATAAAATTTTTACTTAAGTTAAAGTACCGAAGTACTTGTTTTAAAAAATACTTAAGTATTAAAAGTACATCTTCTTTCACCACATTGTTGCATTATTGCCACAACACTTACAATACCTTATGCCTCTGACTAGATTGTAGAAGCTGTAGAAAAAGGAACTAGTGGAATGTTAGAGAATGAAACACAACCCCAACTTAATCAGGAGCACAGTGCAATAGCTGTAAATGCAGCTCACAACATAAAATCAACATTCCAACCTGCTTAAAACCCAGCTCTACACCTCTAGCTTCATGACTTTCCAACAGCAACAATGTTTTAATCAAGACAGAAAACAGCAGAACTGTCTGAACTTGGTTTTTTAGTTCCAGTCTACAGGCGTGATGTAACCTACTGATTACTGATAGACTGTCACCTGCCAAACAACCAAACACCTTTTAGAAAAGGGGGAATAACATCCACTTTATCCACAGATTTGAAAGTAGCGAGTAACGAGAACCTTGATAGAAATGTAGTGAAGTAAAAAGTATGGTATTTGTCTTTCAAATGTAGTGAAGTGAAAGTCATAAGTTTTCAAGAAAAATACCACTCAAGTAAAGTACAGATACTCAAAATCCCTACTTAAGTACAGTACTCAAGTAAATGTACTTAGTTACTGTCCACCTCTGAATAAATGCGAGTGAAAAATTGCTTGATTTACATTTGCAGCATTTAGAAGAAGCTATTATCCATAAAGATTTACACTGACTAACTACAGGGACAGGAGCAACTTTTGGGGGGTCTTGCTAAGGGGCCCAGTGGTGTTAGCTCTGGCTGGTGGATTGAGATTTGACCATTTGATCAGTAGGCAAGCAATTCTACAATAAAAGTGTGTTTGAATATAGGTCAATATATCTTTATTGGATTTTAAAATACCTCACTTATCAAAATTAGGATCAGTCTTCAAAAAATCCTATACAAATGACTGTGTCTCTGTTTTTAATGCTAAAAGTTCTATTGTCTTGTATCCGTATGCAATACTATCACAACATGCAGGGCCATGAGCATTATGAGTGCTGTTTGAAATGTTTTGATATCACATCCTTCCCTGTTTTACATGGATTGTGTATTTCATGTTTATTTCAGACTATGCCACCGCTTAGCCATTATTTTTTTTCCATTTATTTTTTTTTTTGTATAGTAATGCAGATCAACAAACTCATTGACATGGAGGTCTTGGAAGAGGCTTACGTGAACCTGCTTTCTCTACGCCGGGAGTTTCAGCTTGAGCAGGAAGCAGTAGGAGATGGAGACACTCCAGTGGACTTAGTTCACAAAGAAAAAGATCTAAGTCTACTCTACAAGTCTCTAAAGAACAAGTTGATGGAGATTGTCCGGCAATCCTGTTCCATGCCGTCGCGCAATAAAGAGCTTCTGGTGTATGTGGTCTGTATCATTCAGGAGGAGGAAAAGAGAGAAGGACACCTTGGGGTAACAGCAGGATGGACAGATGCATGGAAGGATGCTGTAAAGGAAGGGATGAGATATACCATTCAGGGGGTCCACCAATATAGCCCTGAACAAAACACCTCTTGGATGAGTGTACATTTGGGTCTTCTGGGTAAAAAGATTGTGGAGCAGCTGCAGACAGTAAAGGAAGAGCTTGTAGACTCATACCCAGAAGACTTTAATGTCTTTGAAACTTATGTGTCGTCTTGCCATGAAGTTATAGCGGAACATCTGAAAGAGCTTCTCAATAAAGTGACAGATCTGAGGGAATACCATGCTCTTCTGGATTTTATCATTCACCGCTACCACAGGTGAGGATCAGTAGTGCTCTTTCTTAACTAATTAGAGTGACATCATAAGGGGCAGTTGCTGGTAGGGCAGTCGGTGGCATAACGGTAGGGTTTTGGCCCTGTGATCAGAAGGTTGCAGGTTCGAATCCAGGACTGGTAAAGTTACCACTGAGGTACTCATGAGCAAGGTACTGTTCCCAAGCACTGCTTCCCGGGTGTTGCCCTTTTTAGCTGCCCACTGGATTTGGATGCAAATGTAAGTATATTGCATATAATCATTGACAAAATAAAGCAGTGGTACTTCAAAAGAGGCATCAAAAATGCAACCGGACAATACAAAATCTGTAAACTAGTTTGTATTTTAGTAACGCTCTGTTTGAGCAGGACTATAAAATGCATTCTCACAGACCAGTTTAATCCAGATTTCTCTGATGTCAATACCAGTTAGTTCCACCTGGTGGCCGTAAAAAAAATCTTCTTCTGAATATCAAATGCTGAAGATGACTATAGAAGACCTTCTAAACCTGAACTTCCCAAAAGTACTCAGATGTTCCTGCTTAACATAAAACCACTGGTGAAGCAATGATGATTCAGATTGTGCGTAGAATGAGATTAAGTAGAATATCCACATAATTATGTACATAATGTGACGTCCTGACAAAAGGACACTTCAATGAAAAAGTCATTCAGTACATTCTGTAGTTTGTGACTAATCTGTTGTCTGTAAATTTGACTCTCAGGGAAGCACATGGTGTCAGCATTACACAGGATGTGGATCTCTTTTGCATCATCTATTATGAGCTGATTTGAATACTGACTGGTTCATTTTTTTCTTTTGCAGAGGAGGTAGTCTTTAAGGAAGTCGACAGGAAGCTAGAGTACTAAAATACATTCTCAGTTAATTGAATACTTTATTAAGAATTCTGTATGTACATGTAATAATGTTTTTAAGAGACTCTTAATAAACATTTATCCATATATAAGATCATTTGAAAGATATACAAAGATAAGTTAATTTACTAGTCACTTTCCAGCAAGTTTCTATATGTCATTATAACAAACACCAAAAATGTATATGACAACCCTATTTCGACAGTTATCTTAATGATCCAAGCATTGTGTTTTATGCAGTGAGAAAGTTATGGGAAGTATTTCCTTGCAACCAGAGTTGAAGGAAGAGCAGAGAACTCTGAAAGTGGGTGGAGATTTTATAGAACAAATCAAGACTAAATACTGCAATCACTTACAGGTGAGATAATGTAGCTGACAGATAGTGAAGAGATTTCTTTACATAAACCAATTTATGCTGCTTAAATACTGCTGATTTTTAAGGCTAGGTCGTCTATTATCTTTTAACAGACAGAACTCAGGTCATCCCTGACAAAAGTAATTGAGTTGGAAAATGAAGAGATGTGGAAAGACAGGAGAAAACCAAATATAGATGATGAACTCTACAGTTCTCATATCCACATGGACATCTGGACAGTAAGCACTGTTGTGGTTTACAAGAAGTCAAGGAAAACCTGTGATTTTACTTAAACAAAAAATTCAACAGATTGCCAGAACATTGTATTACCACACAGTGGCAGTAAAACACCATTCTTACAGTAAGAACATAGTTTTTCTCTTCTTTGTCTTTTCTGCAGAATATTGAGGGACAACTTCAGGCATCCCGGATGGTCGACGTGAACCTGGAAAGGAAAGTTTTGTCTTTGTGTCTTGAGGAGCTCAAGCACTTTCCAAAAAGGTTAGTAATGCACTGTTAATATGGGATATAAAGGCTTATTTCCACTCCAAATGGGAGTGCAAATTTCAACATAATCTCTACCGAAAATACAGTCTTTATCTGCTTTCATCATTTTAAAGTGTTATTTTTGTCGTTCTTTCCTAAAGTTTGATTAAAGAATAATTATATTTTGAGTTGATCATTTTATGTTCATCCAAATAAAAGAAGTACTTAATGCTTGTTATTCCCAACTGTTGAAAGGCCGGGATTTCCACATCAGCTCTGTGATTTATCTTAGCTTTATCCTGTTCTTGCTTCATCTGAGTCTTCCTCCCTTTCTCTTCCTTTCTCTCTGTCTGCAAAGATTTGAGTCCGCTTTTACACAATGGAGCCATACTCTTACGGATTCTTCCCTACGGGCCGAATATCACATTACTTACATCAACAGCTTCAGTGATTTAAAGTAAGTACCTTTCCGCATAAGGTAAAGCTGCAACAACATACATGAAGGTCAGCTTAGGTTTTACAGTGCTGTTTTTCCATTACTTTGCTGGCCTCTGGATTCTGCACAAGACCACAAAAGAGTTCAATCTTGTCCAAACCAATTTCCATTCTCCGTAGCAGCAACCCATGTCAGTCAAACTCGTTCTGTCATGCCTGCCCATATTCTGATCCCCTCATTATGCCTGCTACCCATTTCACCTGTGTTTGTGTAAGCAGGGTTTATGTAATACCTCTTGTTTGCTTTGTTAGTGTCTATCATTTCCCCCAGGTTTAAACTACCTGTGTTCCATGGTTTTAGCACAGTTTAGTCCTGGCCATTTTAAAGCAATTAAAGCGTTTTGTTCATGATTTCTTTAGTTTCTCACATTTGAATTATGCCACAAACTATGATGAAAAAAATCTTGTCCTAAGTCCCTCATTACTGTTTTACATTTTGGTTTTTATGTGATCTTATAAGGATATCTAATATTCTTAACCTTGTCGGTGTGTAGTATTAACAGTATAATAAAGTGGAAATGTAGCAATCATTGATTTATGACCCCAGTATCCTACTTATAAAAAAATACACACACATAACTATTTACACAGATATTAAACTATGGAAAAAATGTGAAATGACCATTTATACTAGTCTTTGATGTTTGATACAGAAATCAGACTTAACCGTATCCTAAACTTTTACAACTTTTTGTAAAGAGATCGTTTTTGTAGTGAATGACAGGGAATTTACGGAATGAGAATTATACTAAATACCCATTCAGAAACAAGCACAGAAATTGCTGAGATTACAAAAACTTTTCCAGAGCCATTGAGAGATAAGTCAGGAGAAAGATGAGTTAACATGTATTAAAGTTCTCTGCATTTTGCACATCTCAGTGGCAGCATTGCACATACTCAATACAGAACACCTAGTGGAGGTGAAACCAAGCGTGTCTTTCATATAATGTAAGTCAAATCACGTGATTTAACAGAAGCACTAGTGTAGCGTTGTCTGTCTTCCTGCCATAAGGGAAAGTCCCCAGAGCATTAAACCAGGGCATCTGGAATTTTTACACACTGTGCCAAAACTTAAGGCACCAGTCATACTAACGTTTGACACATTATTTATGTCACATAAATCAAGTACATGCAAACTTAATTTGTATTTTCACTATATATATTGCAGTCATATCTTATAATGTATATCTACTGTATATAAATGTAGTAATTTTGTGCTTATAATGAAATGGGTGTTTCCAGTTTTTTTCAGATTTATATTTCTCACTCGTCTGTCTGTGTATGTATGCGTGTGTGTTTGTATAGAGAGCACATGGACGGTTACAAGCAGATTTACCCACATCAGGTGGAGCAGTTGGAGAAGGAGGTGGATGGATTCGTCCTCCATCTTAGCCAGACTCTGCTAGAACATTTCAAAACTGAAACCGTGGTGAGTACTAGTAATAATATGCTGTCAAAAAAAAGAACAGTCAGTCCTGTCTTGCACACTTTCAAGTACTTCCCAGTCCAGCACAAGTAATCCATGTGGGATCAGGCACATTTGTTTGGAGAATTGCACAAAATAGTGAATGGTGAAGATGGTAGAAAATGCAGGCCATATAAAGTTGAGACTATATGTCCAATGTACTTGACAAAATGTATTATAAGTATTATGAAGTAATGTACAGTATCTTTACATATATCATGTGACCAAAAAATGCTTCAGACTAATTTATTTTATTTTTATAAAGTTGACTGTCGACTATTATGTTGGAGGCTGATGGACTAAATGCCATATTCAGGGGTTAAGTGGAACAAATGGCAGTATTCAAGGGCCTCTCTGTAGAATCAGTGTCCTTCAGGGTTAAAAACACCAAGGAAATGAAATGAAGAGCCTGTTCTGTCTGTCATTAGGAATGGGCAAAAATTCTGTTATGTGTGTCATATTGTAATAAGCTTTTATGGATGGATACTCTGTGTTGTTCTAATTAGGCATCCCCATCCAGAGATACAGACTTATTCATAAATGGATTTAGATAAAAATTAAAGACAATGGGATTCAGCAATTAGGATAGTTCTGATAAGCAGGATAAAATCTACAGAATTGCTGTACATCATGCCCATCTTGGACCATTTCATCATTCGTGTCCTTCCTGCCCAGCAGTCAGCTTATTTATGTACCCAAAACAGAGACATAAACACACCACCCACGCCCATCCCCCCAACCCCCCTGCACACACACACGACCCACATGTAAACAACCCCTCATTCCCCATTCAGACCCAGTTCAAAGAAGCAGTTGATTTAAGATGCCATATATGAAGAATAAATTGTTTTGCTTTGAATCATTTGTAAAGGCCACTATTGGTCTGGTGCAAACACATGGTAGTACGTGGTTTGATGAAAAATGTTTAATGCTTTTAACACTTTTTTTCAGCCCTATCTGCGGAGAATGATAACAAGAAAGTGGCTGTCTACTGATGAAGACTTCAAACAACTAGTAAACAAGATCGAAAATCTGTGTAAACAGTGTAAACACATGAGTCCCCGGCATGTGCAGGTTTGAAGGATTGTGTATATCTTCCTATTTATCTGTCCTTCTCTTCGGTCTGTCTTCCCCTCACATTCACATACACACACACATTCACAGAAGGATGTAGTTGGACATGGAACCTGTTTATACGAAATAGATGATGGCCTACAAAAGGTTATGACACGCTACAAACATTGCATAATTTCTATGCATATAACAAAGATTAAAGTTTACATATAAATGCTCAAAGGAAGTCTTGAGACAGCCATATGACAAAGTAGTCATAACGTAACTCATATGATCCTTCCTTTCCTACACATGCTCCCACACAAATCTAAGGAGACATTGTGAAAGTGAGTGGTTCTCTAATTTTCAGATGAAGGGCCTCTTTAATATGGAAAAAGGGGGAATTGAGTATGATATTTTGCAACATTCTAGCACATCAATATTGTGTGCTAAGATACTAATTTGTGAACCAAAGTCATGGCTTCAGGCCCTGTTTTATCCTACGTCTAGAACTACCACCACTGGGCCCATGAGCAAAACCCTTAACCCCGAGTTGCGCCAGAGAGACTGTTTGCTAAAACCCATAAGTATATTGTTTAATATTTGAAAGGTGAATGTTTCTTTTTTTACCATTCACAGCATCACGTTTAATAGAAGGGCAGCCACCTTTTTCACTGAATTTCCAGTGTTTAACAGTTAAATGAGTTTCCTTCTTCATTAGTGTAATGTGGCTTCTGTGTGTTGAATTGCAGGGGTTTGTGAGTGACATGCATTACTTTGTTGCAAAGGAGTATGTGTCTCAGTTGATGAAGAATAACTACTCGTGCAAAAACAGGAAGAATGAAAGAGCTGCCACTAAAATGAGAGAGCAGTGGGGTGAGATCACAGAGCTCTTTCAGGAAATGGTACACCCCCCCTTTGTTTTCTTAATTCATGTTTCTCACATACATATCTGAGAAGTGATTTTATTTAATAGGATGTTTTGAAAAGTACAAATATCTATGAAGTTTCTGAAGTACCACAATTTGGAGCCTGCCACAATGATTTTTGTTATTTACTTATCTTCTGTGGTGATTCTGATAGTTGTTCTATAAGCTGTAATAGTTGTGCCATATGCCATCATTCTCTTTTAGAATTCTCCTCAAAACTGGCTCTACCCAGTGGGGGACCACTTGAGCAATATTGTTGGCATGAGAAATGAAAGTGAAATAAAGAAAAACCTAAAGCCTTTGATTGATGACTATCCAGACTTCAGGTGAGCTTCTCTTTTTACACCACAGTCAGCCGTTCACACTGCCACTTAAGATCAAGTTAATGTAAAAATGTATACAATATTGGTTAATCACAGTTAATTTCACAATTGTGAATGGTATATATTTTGGCCAGGATGATAAAAGAGAAATCTATGTCTTCTATGATTCACGGTGAAATGAGTCACTGATCCTTAGCGTAACAAGGAGGGGATCTTTCTCTGGTCATATCACAGGAAGTGGTGTGGGAAAGCATTTGGAAGGAAAGGATGTGTTTAATGGATTATGGATTTTCCAGGCACATTCCCAGAAATATTTATGAGTTTACACAAACGCTGTTATGGTTGCTCTACAATATAATCCTAATCCTAGCCACTGCCATATCCCAGTTTTTCATTGGTCATACAAATGCTTCTAAACTGCAAGAACTGTATAACAAATGTATTGTGAATATGCACATTTTTAAAAAGGTGCTGTGTAAAGAAGTTTTTAAAAGTTAGCATTGGCTTTGCTATTTCTGAATGTATTGTATAAAATGTATTGTGTGTTCATTCATTCATTCATTATGCGAATCACTTAATCCCAACCGGGGTTATGGGGGGACCAGAGTCTATCCCAGGAATTTACGGGCACAAGGCGGAGATCAACCCTGGGCAGGCGCCAACACACCACAGGGCACACGCACTCACACAATCACACTAACATTCCGGGGCCAATTTACAGTCAACAGTTAACCTTTAGAGAATGCCTTTGGACTGTGGGAGGAAACCAGAGCACCCGGAGGAAACCCACGTGAACATGGGGAGAGCATGCAAACTCCACACAGAAAGGCCCCACGGCCGTCCCTGCAGTTCAAACCCAGGACCTTCTCGCTGTGAGGCGGCAGCGCTACTCACTGCGCCACCGTGCTGCCCGTATTGTGTGTTGTAAAAGGGTTTGAAATATGACTCAGGATTTAAGGAGTTAAACTCTAAGAGAGCATGGCTAAATGTCTGATGATATTTTTGTATCTTCATCTTATTTCTAGTAAAAGGCACCTATCAGCTGTACTGCAATTCCGTGGAATAACCCGGGGCAGGGAGAGACAGGCTATCCTTCAACACCTGTCCGAGTTAAAGAAGCACAGCAGAAACACTGGAAATCTCCAGCATTCTCTGTTTACCGAGATGCAGACAGCAGCAAACACAGACTGCCTACCTAACCAGCCTTTTTCCTGCTTCTCCTTCGTTTTCCCAAACAATGTGGCATGAAAAATGTCTATGCATTCATAGGTTTTTAATTAGGCAAATGAAAAGTTGCTTTTTGTGAATTCAATTTATACAGCACTTTTCTTCAAACAAAAGCGGTTCTCAGTCACTGCTGCCACTCGTCACACATTAGTCATGGTGGTGTAAAGACAGGAAAGAGTTACTCCTCAGTTTAGTTACTCCTAGCACCTTACACCAACAGCAAATCATGGTCACTTGGCATTGGTTATTGAGAGATCCTGCTCCAGATTTCTGATTTAAGTTGTATAATCTAATACAGAAATAACGTCAGTGCTTTTTAATTAAGGAGGGCTGCCAGAGAATATGGTGAAAATGCATATTTTAAAAATCAGAAATGTTAGGGAAGTACTTAATGTTTATAAAGATATGTAGAATTTTAATATATCATGTGTTGAAAAAGGTAGTCAATGTAACTATTAAATGTATGTGAATAACAATGTATTTATAAAAAATACATTTTAAATTATGCTTCTCAATGTTGAGTAATACCTTGTTGATCCACTAGAGAGAGAGGAAAAGAAGGACAAAGAAAAGAAGATAGGGAGCGTTGATTATGGGGGATGGGAGGGTGGGGGGGTTGCTTCACTGGAAATTATGGGACTTTCTCTAGTTTGCCTCCAGCACTCTGATTAACAAAGCCAATGTAGTCCTCAACTCCTAACTCCTACAGTACACAAGGAGGACACTGACATATTTTAGGTGGTGACTTTCCACTATTGCAAAATTTTCTGTGGTTACTGATTTCTGTAATAAAGGTTTTGTTTTTACCTTTTGACTGTAGGCCATTATGTAAGCATGTTGCATCAATTATTCAAGATATAAAATACCTACGAACTACAAACATTCTGTCACAACATCTGTCACAACTATCTAAAATTTACACAAATAAATAGATATATATTTATGGAAACGTGTTGTTACTATGGAGGCTGACATTTAAAATGACCTTCCTCTTTTTTTCTCTGTATATAGCATGAATTGAAAGACAGATCTGGTCCAAAATTAGACTTTACTTCACCCATTTGCTCTTTGCATGATACAACCATTTACAGTTGTACATTTACAGATGAAATCTCAGACAGCTCTAAATATGACGCCAGTTTACTGTCTATTCTCAGGAGAACTCACAGGATGACAAATGTGCAAACAGAGTTTCCCTTCTACCTTCAGTCTTGGTAATTATCTGGTGAGATGAGTTGATGTGTTAAATTAGAAGGGGCATTTAAGTGTTGTGGCCCTTATATGTGTAATTGGTCAGTTAAATCCATTCTTAAGAAAATTGATTAGCTGTGTACAAAAGTGCTCCAGTTGGACTTTTGCCCATCTGATAATTAAATCTTTGGTGTGCTTTCCTGTTCTCATGGAGGTTTTCACAATAAGCATGCAGCAATTGCAAAATTTAGACTTTTTAAACACTTTAAAATGTATAGGTGCAAATCAAATTGAGGTGTGAGCAATGCATTTAGTCATTCTGATGTTCTAGTCTTGGGCATCCGTTGTATTTAGTGCACATTACACCCTTCACAAATGTGACGTTGACTCGCGAAACCACAAGCTCCTGTCTTGCAAAAACCACATTCACATGACCTTTCTGTAAGCAAACACCTGTGTACTGTCACAGAAACGTTATGTCAAAATCTACTTTCATTTAACAGCTTGTTAATGCTATAATGGCATCATGTTTGCCTTGTACAACCTTATTGAACCGTTTACTTGCCTGCCTTCAGGGTGATGGAGAGGGTAAGTAATGCAAACTCATTTAGTATGTGACAATCATCCTTATGTGCTTAAGAACGGCATTGGTCACATATGCTTTACAGTGGGATTCCAAATTACTGTATAGCATCAGGGGTTTATCCCAGTGATCGCATATTTGTCTGGCGTAGTATGTCTCACTAAAGACCAAAAGAGTTCGTATCTATATGGTTTTTGTCCTTTCAGATGCAGCAGGCTCCAATAGCACGACTTCTGCACGTTTTTTGATGCTGCCATGCTTCCTGCTCTTAGAAATGACGCTCGGTTTCTAATGAGAAAAGCCCGTGTAGTCTCATAATATCCTGCTTATGATCCTGCGTATTGGTACTTGTCGGGAACGTTACTGTGAGGTTGAGAACAGTTTTGTCCAAGAGCCAAGTCCTTCCCAAAACACGCGTCATAGCAGGAGGAGATGCTGCTGTCCAAACCTATAAAAGAACGCAGTAGCGCGCTGAAAGGCAAAACGGAACTATTACATTCTAATTTCGGGTTAGAAAGGGGTGAAATTTAACAAACGCGTTAACTAGTAACTGTTCATAAATAATTCTTAATGCGTCTAAGTAGTTGATCATAAGTAATAAAACTGTATAAATCTGTGCAGTCGAATGCTGACGTTTGTGCAGAATAAAACTTCGAAGAATAATATTTAGCTAGTTGCAAGCCCGTGTTCTGATTTTTTTTTTTTTTTGCACCAGAATAGAGATGACGGATGAAACTGCCGCCGCGTACAGAGCATTCGCGTCTTCTAAAAACACATTCGCTAAAATTAAAAAGCGGCTACCGAACGGCCTCCAATTTTTCAAAAAGAATTACCGTGCGCGGGACTACCACACGTCAAATGGTAAGAAATAATTTGTGGTGCTGACCTGCATGTACTAGTGTTGAAATTTGTTCTGAATATCATTGTTTTGCTTCACCTGAGCTACCTACAACAAACAATACATCTGTAATAGTTAACGTTATAAATTCATAATATTGTCCAGTGCTTTTCAAACTTACATTATCATACATTGCTTATTAAAAATACATTGAATTATACAGTTAACTATATAACTGTTAATTGTCTGAATTAAGAATTGTTTTAATAGGTCATATGGGCCCATAGGTTTTAAGATGTTAAACATTAGTTATATGTAGTGACAATATTGGAATTAATAGTATATTGGAAATAAATGTGCTCTTGTACCTGCATCAAAATTCATTGTTTTGCAGTAAAAGTGTTTTCCTGAAACTGAAAATACAGCTGGTCACTATTGTTCAGAAAGTGTCCCATACAACAAAAGGTTAAAATAAGCACCAGACCCATTTAATAAGCCATGGAAATCATACTTACTGTATTATAAATCTATCCTCACAGGGCAAGGTGGGCCTATTGATGAGACAATGGTCCCAAGGAGATCTAGCTGTACTAAATCAGGTATATGTGCAAAAAAATATGCATTCTGCTAAGATGTGTTTTGTGCTATCAAGTTGTCGTGTTTGTTCAACCTAATTTTTTTCAATAGCAGAGGTTTGGGAGACTTTTCATCAGAATCTAGAACAGCAACGGTTTGCAGTGGCAGGACAGCAGCTGATAAGTCGTGAGGAGCGTTTGTTTGCACTGAAACAAGATGGCGTAGGAACAAACACAAGGTTGTTGGAGGAAGAAAATAACGAAGAGGAAAATCTGAAAAAAGACTTTGAAGACTTAATTCAACAGGTATTGTCTGTAGTGAGAGACTCCCTTAATTGTAAAACAGCAGAAAAGAAAGAGATTCTCAAGGAAGCTGTCCAGGCACTACAGCAAGAAGAGGAGCAAGACAGGAGATGGGAAGGGTTTGAACATACAGAACGACCCCAGTGGAGGCCTAGATGCCTCAGACAGAGTCATGATTCACTGCTTCAGAACATGGTACTTCACCGAATGGAAGAGGCACAGCTAGACTCGAATAGCAACATGTCTTCAGTTCAAAGGGAGATGACAGCCAAGGGGAAACAACTTCAGAAGGACTTGCTTACAGTGGCAGAGCATGTGAAAGACTGCTATCCGGGAGAAAATGTGTGCCAACTGTATGCCAGTCTGTACCATCAGGCCTTTAGAAACAAAATCAAGGAAGTCACAGACTTTGAATTGGGTGACGATGACAGCCTGCAGGTACTGCTCTGGGTAAATGATTTATACCCTGGGTAAGAGAAATCATATTGTATTATTATTATTATTATTATTATTATTATTAGTAGTAGTAGTAGTAGTAGTAGTAGTAGTAGTAGTAGTACTAACAGCTGTTTTGAAGGATGTTATTGGCTAAGATTTGTTCTGTTTTTTTGTAGAATTCTGAGCAAAGAAGAGCTAAATGGATTCATTGAATATGACCAATTTGAGCCCTTGCTACCTGACAATACACTTAAGTCACTGGAGGAGCAGGTTTTAGAGGGTAGAAAGGTATGTAATAATTTTACAACCAGTTAGGTTCAGGCATCCTACAATCTGCAAAATTATCTCAATTCTGCATTTTGACATTCTACTTATACACAAAATAAGTCATTGGTCATTGTTTGACTTGTACCTTGAGTTAGACTCTTTCTTTACTGTGTTTATATTATATTATATATAATTATTAGAATGAGCTGCTGGAATGGACCAGTAATGCCTTAAGCACAGAGAAGAACCACAATCCTGATCTGGAGGATGACTGCTACTTCAGTCCTTTGGCCATTGACGTGATTACGGTAGTTTTAAGGCTTTTACGGTGTAATTCACATGACTAGGATGAGTAATTGTGTCTATGTGTGATATTCTAACTGCAGTTTGTTTTGTTTTTTATAACAGTGTACTGATAATGTTCTAACATTATTAGAGAAAGTGATGGGATCTAAGACAAAGGCTCTCAGGATCACAGACTGCATTGAAATATTTCTCAAACGGTGAGTACTTTTTTGTAAAGTGGTTACAAAACTTTTCAGGAGCCTTAAAAACAGAATTCATACATATTTCACATTTTCAAGCCATATACATCTTACGGACATGTCCACTTATTCAGAATGTTCCTCTTTTTAGTTACAAGCAGTTTCTTGAAGGATACACTGAGGGTGATCAGTTAAACACTGATGCTGTATTGAAGGCCAATCTTTTCTGTATTAGACAATTCAGGTAAGTCTACAGAAATGTTCATTTAAGGACATATCTTTGTGAGGACCCCTGTGTAACTGTTATTGTTTCCTTAGGGAGTACATAGGGAAAAAAGACTTTCCTGAACATATCAAAACTACATGTTTTGATTTGCTGATCCACATAACAGACAATTGCCATGACTTTTTCATAAAACCTATACAGAAGGATCTCAAGGTAAACAAAGATTCAGTGAATTTATTTTCTGGTAAATTGCCCTAACTGGTATTATTTCGTAATTATCAATTTTCATGTATGTGCCTTTTCACAGGAGTTATATCGCAAACTAGGTACTCGTGAATGGCTTAAACAAAATGAAGATGAAGTGTGTCATGATCTGCTTGACAGGTTAAAAAGACATATTCAGAAACTCAAAAACCTGAAGATGTCCTGTCTTGAGGTACATACTGTATTTATAAGTTAATGTTAATCAAATTTATTGTTATATAAACAATAATTTTAAAGACTGATTGTTTGACAGGAACTAGTTGGTCATCTTCATGAAGAGGTGTTGGTGGAATATGTGAAGAAAATGATGAGGAAGAAGATAAAACTTGAAAATGAAAAGAAGCAAAGTCATGCACATAAATTATTATGTGTGAGCAGCCAGAAAATACACAGTCTGTTTACTAAAGCTGTAAGTCTCTTTCTTTCTGTAAGTTTCTCTTTCTAGATTTAACACTGTTGAGTTTAATTCATATTCTTGCATATTACAAGAAGGTTAGCCTTGTTGACCAACAAAGTACATATCTTATTGTGAATGTACAAAAGATTTTTGGCAGCCTACAAAGCCTACCAACTTATTGCCAGACAAAGCACATGACGCATAGCAGTGAAAGTGGGTGCTTATTTGTCATTGATGTGGTCACTCCGTGAAGGAGCAGAAGGCTACCTTGCTCATGAGTACCTCAGTGGTACCTTTACCGGTCTGGGATTTGAACTGGCAACGTTCTAATCACAGAGTTAAATCCATAACTATTACACTACCAAAATACTGAACCAGTATAAAAATAGGGGAAAAAATTAGCATTTCAATCAAGTTGGGTACCAAGTGTTTAGCTGTCCATTTTCATTAATAATAATATCTTGTTTTTTACTTAACCACATGTGTAGGGGTCAAAAATGGATTGGCTGAAAGAAATTCTGCCCACCCTGGCTGAAGTGCTGATACTAAAAGACCCACACTGTATTGAACTGCAACTAGTGACTCTATCAAGAACTTACCCTGGCTTCAGGTATAGTTTCCAAATTTGTATAATATAACCCTTGCACCATAGTAAACAAATTGACCTAAATATTGTCTCTTACAGTGAAGCCCATATGTACGCCTGGCTGTATCTCAAGGCAGACCTCAAAGCCTCTGACCTGAAAAAAATCAAGAAGGCCTTTAATGACTTCCAAGAACCAGAAATCTTAGAAATCACTGCTGGTGATGAAGACCAATGTCCAGACAATGCACGCAACAGATTCTTCTCTAAAGTGGTCATAAAATAATTGCTTGTAACTTTTATCCTCAGGATGAAATATTGTTTTTAATTGTTACCTGAGTTTTTTCAATGCAATTGCGTGTACATGTGTTACATTGAATTTGTATTTCACAAATAGTTTTTTAAGAAATCCAAACATATTGTTTTATAAATATATATTTTTTTATTTGTGTTGTATTCTGGATTCTCTTGACTGAAATAAACTGACTGGTCAAATGACTTCTGCTTTAAAACTGTTTTGATTTGTGGCCAGAAGCGGCTGGGAAAAGCCCTAGACTTCATTGGAGTCTCAAGTTCTTTACAACTGAGTTCTGTTCTTTTTATAGAAAAGGATATCCCTGTCAGCTGTAGCTTATAGTAATTAAGCAGTACGGTACAGACTACTAAATACAGTCACAGGAAACATGCAGCTTCCAGTCCAAGTAGTTTCCCAGTTACCACACTGTTTCCAGAAGAGGTTGCCCTCCTTCAAAACAGTATCTTTCAGTAAGGGAAGAGATTATATAGTAGAGTAGGTGCCAAGAAGGTGTTAATTCGTCTGTAATTATTATGAAACAACATAATACAATTCAAATATAAATATTCATATATATCAATGTAGAGATTGTCAATACTGTAGACTGTCTGCAAGTTGGGTCTGGCAAACCTGGATCTGGGATTGTCCATGAAAATCTAATTCTGTATTATGGAAACGGTGATGAAGACAGTGGATGTATGTAGTAATGAGAGTTCTGTATGTTGCCAGTAACTTGTGAGAAATCCATCAGACATTCATTCATTCATTATACGAACCGCTGAATCCCAACAGCAGTGGGAACGGCGCATATCTCGAGAACTACGGGCGCAAGCCAGGTACCAACCCTGGGCAGATGCCAACACTCCACAGGGCACACACACACATAATCACACTCTCACTCACACCTTACAGGGCCAATTTAGAGTCACCCATTAACATATATTGCATGCTTTTGGACTGTGGGAGGGAACTGAAGTACCCGGAGGAAACCCACACAAACACTGGGAGAGCATCCAACCTGGGGATCGAACCCAGAACCTTCTCGCTGTGGCATTTTTAAAATAAAACTGTCAACTCCTAATACTCTTTTATCACATCAGTGACACAGTTTTCAAAACTTGAAACAGAATTGATGTAGTTTGGCATAATTTGGAAATCGGAATCACCCCAAACTCTAAACACAAATTTCTTTTGTAGAACACTTAGTTATGTGACAGACGGACACCAAAGTATACACTGTGTCGCCATTATTAACTCAAAATCGAAAACATGTACATAAGTGATGTGTGGTTTTCCACTCCTACACTACCTTAGGCCTGAGCAATAGTTATAATCCCCCACAAGATTACTTAAATAGTCTATCAATAACCTACTTTTGACAAATGCTTGTCTTCCAGCACTTTCTCTATTCATAACCCTTTAGAAGAATTTTTCACGTCGCAATGGCTGAAGAGTAAAACCACTACACTTTGGAGTTATGATGTTGAAGCAGAATGAATGATTCATATTGCTTACTGCAAATCATGTAGTTCAGTGGGGTTTTTCCGTTCTTTTTTCTTTTCACCACTGATTGGTATTGAGTAAAAATAAAACAGGTTTGATTTAGTTGTAATACACTGTAACTGGAGCCACAAAAAGTAATGCTGACCTCATCTGGACATTTTTGGAAGTGCACACAAGGTGTCTTTTTCGGTGTGGAGATGCAAAGTAGTTGTTCCTAACTGATTGGCTGGTGAAAGTGTACAAGCAGCACACACAACTTTGATCAGAATATGTGTAATTACTGTCTGTATAGCACAGATTCTACCATTTGAATGGAAAATCTACAACACTGACATGCTATGTACATCACAGTTCAATATAAACATAAATATAAAGTCAGTATAATGTTATAAAATGTAAATGTTTATCATTTGAATAAAAATATATTGATGTTGTGGTAATATCACTTATACATGTATGTACAAATATTTTGTTAATAATTGGCCGAGCCCTACTTTATCTTTTAAATCATTTCATTTGGACATCATTTAGAGACTCTCAATGGCCTCGTACATTTGATAATGTAGGAAGACACACATAAAAATGACCAAAATACACCAAAATGGACCAAAAAAAATATTTTATTCTTATTTTGTTTTTATATAAAGCCTTGTACATGGTGTATATAACATAGTTGCACTCTATTACAGGACCCTTTCAAACCTTTAATTTGAGTTCAGAGTACCAATACTGGTCACAAGTAACAGGATTATGTAAACTGGAAAGTATGTTGAGTAGGTCAGTGGAAAATACATTTCAAATGTACATTTCAACGTTTGTTTTGAAAAATGTAGTTATCAGAGTCTCCTTCACTAAATATTAAATCAAAACAGCACACTGCTGCACAGAGTGTTTTAACATGCGTTTTAAGATCATGATATATATTCTGAAAGCCTCCCCAGGGCTAGCTTGTATGTGATGTCAGACAGTAGGGAAAGCACGGATTGTGTAAGTAGTTTTCCCTCAATAAACATTTGAACAGTACAGTACATTACAGCAGTACATTATAGTTGTGTACATAATGGAAACAAATGTCCGATTAGGCATTTAACTTTAACATTTCAGTCATTCTAAAGTCAGTGTAAACACTCTTGTATTTTACATAGAGAAAAAATATATATAAAAAGTGTATTTTGGGCAGTAAGCTACAACCTGTCATGTGTGTATTCTTGACTGTGTAGATACTCACTTTTCTCAGGGTGTGGAAAGTGAGTGATTATTTGTCATTGTGAACATACCACACCACAGCACACAGTGCACCACAACAAAATGTGACCTCTGCATTTGACCCATCTGTGAAGGAGCAGTAGGCAGCTAACAAGGGCAGCGCCCAGAGAGTGGTGCTGGGGGACGGTACCTTGCTCATGAGTACCTCAGTGGTAACTTTACCTGTCCTGGATTCGAACCTGTGACTTTCTGATTACAGGGCGAACACGGGGCGAACTACCGTTA
Organism: Distichodus sexfasciatus; assembly: GCA_032718565.1. Taxonomy (NCBI): domain Eukaryota; kingdom Metazoa; phylum Chordata; class Actinopteri; order Characiformes; family Distichodontidae; genus Distichodus; species Distichodus sexfasciatus. The sequence continues at coordinate 22,235 of JAVGVS010000769.1, forward strand.
CGCTCCCAACTGCAGTACCTCCACTTGCAGTAACTAGCTTTACAAATATGAAGAACTGGTCTTCTTGGAAGACTTAAATCACTGATGTACATCACTCTGGATAAGAACATCAGAAACTACAGAATCATATACAGACAGAGCAGATCTGGTCTGACTGACATTATTGTTGTGCTTGTTTATGTGCCGCTGAGACAACAGCTCCAGCATATCGGGGGGTGTGATCTTACATGTCCTCCATTTTGACACGCTACCTGGCTTACATTCAGTATTTCTCTCCGTTGATGTTTTGACAATACGTGATTCCATTCCAGCAGATCAGGTAAGAATTTGTTACTGTAACACATAACACCATCAACATCATTAAATGTAACATTAAGGTTGTACCAATAAATAAATAGATGAAATTAAAATCAGCCAAGTTTAACTGTGACAGTAGACTGAACTTACCACTCCTCTGGGAAGTCTCTGCACAGGACTGAGCAAATAATCTTGAGATTAGTTGTATTATTGCTGCCCAAAATCTCACTTATCTTCTGCAAAAGCATGTTCTGTTCATTGTCACAATCCCTGTGCTTAAAATGACAAATATTTTCAGTTTTACGAAACAAATAAATTTAGCAGAATCAACCAGATGACGCAAACCAGCATTTACACTACCTACAGAAAATATATATAATAATGGAATTAGGCTGAGCATAATATGTACAATGAGATACATACAGTGCTATGCAAAAGTTTGGGCACTCCTGATAAAAATAACTGTATTAATTAATAACTTGTTAAGCTTGAGAGGCAGCAACTTAATTTTAACATATTTGATAACTTAGGGAAATAGCAACAATTCAGTAGTGAAATATTTTTTATTGGGCCAACAGAAACAATGTAATGCTCATTTAAACAAAAATAGGCAGGTGCATAAATTTGGGCACCCCAAAGGAATAATCCCATTAATATTTGGTAGAGCCTCCTTTTGCTGAAATAACAGCCTGTAGACGCCTCCTATAGCCACTCACAAGTCCCTGAATTCTGACTGGTGGTATTTTGGACCATTCTTCCATACAAAATGCCTCCAGTTCAGTCAGGTTCGATGGCTTCTGGGCATGGACAGCCTGCTTCAACTCAATCCATACATTTTCAGTGATGTTCGGGTCTGGGGACTGGGATGGCCATTCAAGAACATTGTACTTGTGCCTCTGCATAAATACCTTAGTAGATTTTGAGCGGTGCTTTGGATCATTGTCGTGCTGAAACATCCAACCCCGGCGTAACTTCAACTTTGTGACTGACTCTAGAACATTCTTTTCAAGAATCTGCTGATATTGGGTGGAATCCATGTGGCCCTCAACTTTAACAAGGTTTCCAATACCTGTGCTAGCCACACAGCCCCATAACATGATGGATCCTCCACCAAATTTTACTGTTGACAGCAAGTTCTTCTCCTGGAATGCTGTGTATTTTTTCACCATGCATAGCGCCTCTGGTTATGACCAGATAACTCTATCTTAGTCTCATCTGTCCACAGTATTTTTTTCCAGAATATTTCTGGCTTGTCCAGATGCTCTTTTGCATACCTTATGCGACTCTTCTTTTTGCGCATCACCCTTCCACTGAGCTGGTCCCGGTGCTAAGTGCGCTGGACTGTGGAACGATGTACAATGACACCATCAGCAGCCAGATGTTGTTGTAGCTCTCTGGAGGTGGTCTGTGGTTTGTCTGTGACAATTCTAACCAGTCTTCGCCTGTGTCTTTGAGATATTTTTCTTGGCCTACGACATCTTTTCTTCACAAGGACTGTTGCTGTTCCTTCCATTTCCTAACTACATTTCTGACTGTTGAGACAGACAGTCCAAACCTTCGTGATAATCTTTTGCACCCTTCTCCTAATTCATAAAAATGCATTATCTTAGTTTCTAAGTCAGTAGAGAGTTCTTCAAAGGTTCCCATGTTGCCACTCTCTAAGAGGAAACCAAGGACAAGTACCACTAGCAATTTATATATGTTAAACCATTTTTTTGATTGGTGCAGCTGTCTTTGTAGTTTAACGTCTAATGAGCTAATCAAAGCAATTTAGTGCTGCAAACTGTCAGTATCAAATGACTGCAGGTCTTCGAAGTAATGCAAGTGAGAGGGTGCCCAAACTTTTGCACGTCCCATTTTTCAAACTTTATTTTATTTCATACAACTCAATAATGCTACATTGAGAATTTTGGTCTGATAAACATCCCCTTGTCTTTATATTTCTAGAAAAAAAAACACATCTTGCTGTGATCTTCTCTTATGAAGACAGAGCTAATTATCATGCAACCTCGGAGGGGTGCTCAAACTTTTGCATAGCACTGTATATAATAATTCACATTTGATGTTAGCAACTTCTGAATCTTTGTTAAAGGTCAACAGCATCAATTTAAGAAGAATACAAAAGAATTTTCTTACCAGTTTTGTGAATGTGTCATGGAAATATTCAGCATCTTGCATCACCTTCTTTTCCATATCACCCCATCTCTTTTCCAGATGTCTACATTTACTTTGTAATAAACACTGGATGTATGATCTGGCGACACTTTGGTATGCAATGTTCACATATTGCTGGAAACAGATAAAGACAAGAGCTACTGAATGTGGAAGAATTTCACATTTTAAATATATAATTCAGACCTAATCAAAATGTATTACTTCATCATTATACATACCTTTTTGGTCTCTGCTCCCAGATCTATTTCTGGCAGATGCGTAAGCATTTGTTTGAGTGTTTCCATCATTTGACTTTTGTGAACATTCTCCCTCTTGAAATATTTCTTTAAATAGTCCTAAATGATCACACATAAAAAACTTATCAGTATGCTAGATTTATTGGAAATTGTGGATTCAATTTTACCAGAAGAAAATCCCTTTCTGTCAGTTAAGCATAGATGAAAACACCTGAAGTTTGCAAATCTTTAACTTGAACTGTATTCCATGATCTAATATAACAAGAATGATGCTTTTTGGCAGTACTTCAAGTGGATTTTTCATAAAAAGGAAGCAAGACTATAATGAAAAGAACCTAATCCATCTGTTAAATCTGCACAGGTTTTGTAATGTAGTGGGTCTGTTTATCCTCCAAAGACCCATAAAATTTTCTAAAGGTAAATGGCATCATTAACTCCATGAAACACCATGAGATTTTAACTGTAATATCTGTCTGCTTCTGCTAGAAAATTAAAACTAGGCCGTTATTGTATCCTTTAGCAGGACAATTATCTGAAGCAAATGTTCAAGTCAATACAAAAATTGTTAGTTGGCCACAGAATCAAGCTTTGGCCACTGGCATCAAAAGCCCTTGGTTTGCTCTTCTCCTAATAATCTTTATTTGGTCGGAGAAATTAAATGAACAAATTTGGTTTGTACTATCTTTAAAAAAAGGTTGGAATTGTAGTTCATTAGGACTTTAAAGAAGGAACCTTTGTTAGGTTTCTGAGCCACTGCTCCACACTGGATGACACTTGTTTCTCCATATCCTTTAACATTAGGAGGGTGGAATCATCAGAGGTATTATCTGGATCCACAATTTCCTCAGCATAAGACCTGCAGAAATGGAACATCTGTTAACACTATCTAGCTTTATATAGCCTAGTGAGACAATACTTTTTTATGTTTTGTTTTTAAGGATAAGAAAATGGAAAGATAAACAAATATTTTCATGTTTTAAAGATTGTCTTTAAACTTACCGAAGTTGCTTACAGGTGACAGATGTCTTGAAGCAATGAAGTAAATTTGTCTCATCAGTCTTCTGTGCCGTAAGATGTTTCATTTCGGCATTGACGTATCTGTGAGCATAGAGAGATCATCCATTTGATAGAGAACTGAGCTGTACACTGCAACAAACCAAGATGAATGTATGTACAGTATGTCTACCCCAATGAGAGGTGAGAAACTAATATTAAACACAACCTCACCTCTCCACAAAAAAATGGAGCTCATCACAGCAAAGTCTTTGAACAGCATTCTTAAGAGTGTAGCTGATAAATCCAGCCCCTTGAATAGATGCATTCAAACACTGCAAAAAAGGTTAAAGTTAGATTATTTTTAATCAATTCTTTTTATTTAGTTCTGTATTTGCAAACAATTATAAGATTTTTCTACTACCTGTATAACATCTACATGTACTTTGATGAGAGCCTCTTCATTGCTGTCATCACAAAAACTTTTACTATCATCATAGAGCAGAACGTTCTGAAGAGTAGTCGAGATGTGGTCCTGAACCACTGTTAGGTATTTCTGCTTTGCCTTTGCAAACCAGTCTATCAGCATCAGAGGGTCAGATATTCTGAAAATACCACCCTGGATGTCTTTGTGTCCTTTTAAGTCTTTGCTGAAATATAAAGAAACATATAGTGGTGTTACATCTACAAACATGTTTAGTCTCATTGTATTAAGTGTTATTAAGATATGGTCTTGGTGTAACTCCTACCTAAAGAACGTCTGCTTCACCCACTGTAAAAGCAACACAACTTCTTTCATCGATGAACTTTGATCCAACAGTAAGTCCAGCTCTGCAAACAGGCGGCGATAATAACTCTCAACCAGGTAAGTCAGCAACCCTGACTCCTCAAGTATAGGAACTAAGCCAATCACCTTGTGCTTCACCAAATTTCTGACAGATTTCAAGTATTCTACTACTTGTTGATAAGAGTCGTTTGTCTCTTTTGGGCAAAGTATGGAAAAATTTTGGTGTACAGACGCTTCCACTGCACTCTGGAATTCCCTTAACCAATTTGAAGGGTAACTGTTAAGATCCTCCTTTGTTTCTGGTGTGATGCCATTCAGCTTTGCCCATTCCTTCACCTGCTGAGCTGCATCCTTCAGCTCCTGCTGCTCCAAATCTCTAATAAGAACCTCTTTCAGAATGCCGAGAACGCTCTCCTCTATAGTTTCTAAATCCTGAGTACATATTTCACCCTCTTCATCATAGTCCATGATATTAAGGCAGGAATAGTCTTGTGTTTCGGGGTCTTCTGTTGGATGCAAGTAAATCTTTGTGAGAATGGCATCAAACAGCAAACAGTTCTTCTCATTTAAAGGTGACATTTTGGGTTTAGACAGTAAACATGTTCCAACATAACAAATACACAGTTCACCACCTTAGAAGTACAACAATGAAAGATTATTCCCCTTCTGTCATTTAAAATCTTTGATACCTTACCTTCCACAGGATTAGTAAATTGTGAGCTCATTAAAGGTGTCCGGCTTTGATGTACCTTTTTCCAATTTTTCACTTTAAACTTATGGAGCATTCCTTTCCAAACCCTTGCCATTCTTTCTGTTACTAGCACTGCACATTCAGAATATGAGCTTCTTTTTAGAATTCACAATGATGTCAAGACTAAAGTCGCACGAAGTGGCTTTTATATGGAGCTTGCATGCCTGGTATTTTCCCAAGAGGATGACGACACTCACTCAGCCCAACCCTCTTCACACAGGCGCAGTTGCTTTGGAAATTTACCATAGTTTCCCTTTCGACTGAGGTTCTCTTTCATCATTTCAATCTAAAATCCCCTAAATTCCCCCTGTATCACGGCAAGTGAGAGTTTTACAAACAGGCTTTTTTTAAAACTAGGGCTGTCAGTTGATTAAAATATTTAATCACGATTCATCTCATATTTGCCATAGTTAACTAATGTGTGTTCTAAACATACTGTTTTTAATACTATCAACGTAGGAGTGTTTTATTTATGTTTATTAATGTGACAGGCAATAGAGTAGTGGCTCTCGAAGGCAATTCATACGTGCAGTCATTGGATGCGATGCAAATTATTTCAAGCAGACCCTCGTCCTCCACAATGTTAATCAACCAGCAAGCTGTAGCTACCCATTTAGCTATCGCTTCTGAAAGTTTGTTGCTTGTAGAATTGTCCGAAAACTATCCAGTATGGTCTGCCTTTGGCGAGGTGGAGGAGCGCTGTCTGCATCAGATGTGTGCTTGGCTAGCAAGTGGTATTTTAGACTCGACATACTCCGGTGATAGCTTAGTTCACATTGACAGTACGCACAAATCACTTTAGTTTTGTCGACTGAACCATCCGGTAATGCTTAGAATCTTAACTTAGAATCCTAACTCCATTCAAAAGACTCTGTGCTTTATCCATTTCTACTTACCGAAAAACCCTCCCTGCTATACATGTGCTTCCTACGTTACTTTCTGATATCCCAAACTAAGAAAACGTTCATTTTTGGGTTAACACGTTATTAACTCTGACAGCCCTAATTTAAACATAATCTTTCAACATGCTAGTAGGCTAAAAGACTTGCTACAGGGATTCTGTATAAACCAGGCAAGATAGTTGCATGTTGGATATGAGTAACATGGTTTTAAATGCTCCTGGGCCCTTTACTAATGTAGTTACTTACTTAGTTATGGAATAATAAATTTATTTGTCTGAAATTGGCGGAACCACCAAAAACAAACATAAAAATTACTTCCTAATCCTTATTTATTCATGATTGATGCAGTCTTTGAACACCTTTATTTAGGGTTAATATTATTCCGATTAACTGTTCTCAGATGCAGCAGAGAACGTAAATGTTAGACAATTATATTATTTAAATCAATAACTTCCTGCCGCCTTACAGCCAGAAGGTCCAGAGTTCGAGCTCGGCATCGGCCATGGGGCCTTTCTGTGCTCTCCCTGTGTTTGCGTGGGTTTTCTCCAGGTGCTTTGGTTTCCTCCCACAGTCCAAAGGCATGAAATATAGATTACCTGGCGACTCCAAATTGGCCCCCTAAGGTGTGATGGTGTGAACGTGTGTGGGTTTGCCCAGGGTTGGTGCCCGCCTTGTAGGGATTAAGCGGTTTGGATAATGAATGAATGAACGAATGAACTCAACAACTTGAATGAACTCAATAACTTAGTATACAGTTCCCAATCAAAAGAGTACAAGACCTCTCAAGTTGGTGTTAAACAGTCACACGTAAAAAAAGTCACACACACATAACAGCCTCTCATGATTGTCACAAAGAAGCTACCTTAACATTTTTATGTATGACAATCTATTTCAACATTTTAATAAATTATGGTGACACCAATTTGGTGACACAATTTTTTTTCCATCCTTCCCCAAAAAGAGACAAATGACTCTTATTGACAAGTAGTAGACATTTACATTTTCAGCATTCATCACAGTGACCTACTGTAATACCACAGACAGTCTCCTTGAAACAACCTGGGGTGAAGGGTCATTATATTTCTGTTTGGCTCGGTTGGAAACTAAAAAATGTAGGCTGCAAGACATTTTAGCAAAATACAAGCTCTGTTGTATTATAAGGCTATTAATACTTCATATCAGGATCACAGCGCAGAATTTCACCAGAATTCCTTTACATGTGATTTACATAAAAGTCTCATTTTGGTTTTTGGTTGTTTTGTTTTTTATTTGCCCATTAAAATTTGCATAATTCCAGTGTCATCCTCGAATGACGGTCTCACTGTCCATTACACCAGGAACAAAAGGCCTAATACATATGATATAGCTGCTAGTCATCTATCTTATATTAGCTCTGCCTGACTTTAGTTCCATTTGGCCTTCTTTACTTTTAGTTTGCTTCTTTCAATTCTATTTTTAATTCTTATTTTCTAGACTGCCACTCACAACTTAAGAACTAAAGGATCAAAGGTAAGTAGAACGCCAGACGAGAGAAAATGTTGTAAATTGTATTCACAAAGAATTTACAGTTTACGATTGCTTACATACAAAATGTAAAACTAATTAACAGTATAATTTTATAACAAGCCCTCTGCCCACATGTGCGTAACTATAAGCACATTCTCAGCCTCACACTTTTTTGCAACACACCAGTGCAAGCAGTGCTGGAGGAAGTACTGAAACTCAGTACTAAAGTAAAAGTACAAATAACCAGCAAAATATATACTTTAGTAAAGGTAGAAGTGCCACATCAAAAACCGTCTCTTAATATCTATATTAAATTAAAAAACAGTGTGGGTGGTGTCATTTTTATAAAGAGCGCAGTTTGTCACTACTAGGAATGACATCGGTCATTCCAGATGGACACCATGCTAACATGCACGACAAGCTAACGTACTAGATTTACATCCTCACCATTACGTTAAATAAATAATAAAGCGTTCTTTTGTTGCTATTGCTGTGTATAAACGCGGATTTCAATATGAATTCCATGTCAGTTACCAAAATTAACATATCATGCCCAAGTCAGTGACAACTTAGCTTAGTAAGTTACCTCAACTTGTCCTGCCTGAGAACATCTCAGTTGTCGGTGTTTACGCTGCTCTCGCGCGCGCCCTGCTATCGTTGATTGGTGTAAACTTCCGAGGCAGCTACGCTACCTATGTTTATACCATAGGTAACATTTTGACAAGAAAAAAGTGATAAAATGTAACGGAATGCATAGTAGAAATGTAGTGGGATAGAAAGTATAAATAATAGCTATAAAAAATAAGTCAAAAGTATGCATTAATATTTCTACTTAGGTATATAGACACGTGGAAAATGTACTTAAGTACAGTAACGAAGTTACATTTCACCACTGTTGGCGAGTTACTTTCACACTGTAGATTACTAACCACATAGCTTACTTGTACTGTTCATTGATCTCTTCAGTCTACCTCACACTGCCTTTTCTTTCTCCTATCTAAGCTATTTGACGTGCCTACTATTGTCTTCTGTACTGTCTTATAGATAACAGCAGAATGAATTACTTATTATTAGTATTATTATTATTATTTATTAATAATATTATTAATGAATAATACTATTTTTTGTTTGTTTTAGCTTTATGTTGTATAAAATGCTACCAGAGGTGGCCCACTAAAGGACTATAATTCATTTACATTTGTGGGCCAAGTGTAAGTGGAACTTTGCTATGTGGGTAAACACCTCTGGTAGCCATATGGGCTGCATATGGCCCATGACAAAGCCATATTGTCTTGCCAGAGCTGGACCAATTATGGCCCTATGTTGGACCAGACATGTTTTAGATCAAGGTTCCAGATTTCAGTCTAGACTAAGCCTGACCAAAGCCACACATGGTCCAGATGAAAAATGACTCAACAGCAACAGTATTATTGGTGCTGTGAGTTTTAATATCAAAACATGCTATTTGCATATGCAAAATACAGGTTCTCAGGATTTTCTAACAAAACCTTTATATATTTCTGGTTCTTAACAGGTTGCTGTTCACAGCGAAATGAAAATAGCCGCAGCACCAGCACAACATCCAAAGTTAAGCAAGCCACCGTCCCTGACACGTTTTCGAACTGTGTGCCATATGATAAGAACGGGTCACAGTGGAAGGCGATAACAAACGCTGTCGCGATGTACAGTATATAGGGCCCTATGACGGAATCGCGGAATTCAACAAATAAAATGGAATCGGTTGTAAAACGCGGAACGTCGGATAATTCGCTGATATCGGTGTGTGGGCAAAGCAAAGCAATGGTTTCTAATACATTTTGGCCTCTGCAGCCTCCTGTACGTGTTACCTGTTGAGGCGGGACTCAGCTTTCCACACACACAAACGCACAGACAGAGAGGGAAACGTCAACGGTCAGCTATGGCGAAGAGGCTGAAACACCGAAGTCCTCAAAAAATGACATAATTCGAGTGTTAGTGCTAAGTTTAGAGCAGAACAATACCCAAATTATTTTTATGAATCGGGAGAACAACTCTTTTGTAAGTTTTGCCAGCACACGATAGACTGCACCCGCAAGAACACGTGACGACCACTTACAGTCAAAAATTCGCATCAGAAATGTTTCGTTTTGCACGAAAAAATGAAAGTTTTTTGTTGTTTACAGGTAAAGGTTTTACCAAAGACGAAAATGTTGAATTTGAATAACATTTATTGCAAAAGACATGGTGCCCATACATATTGTGGAAAAGCCGGGATTCATTAACATGCCAAAAGTTTTAGATCCGAAGTACGTGCTTCCAAGTCGCAAATATTTTTCTGAAGTTGACTTGCCACAACTGTATAATGAAACACGTCAAAGAATCGGTAGAGAGCTGGAGGAGGAGGTGTCGTATTATTCTGCCACAACTGACGTGGTTTTGAACCATTTATTTGTCATCTGTAGTTTGATTTTGAGTAGGGGAGGAGAAAACCGATAAAAACCATCATCCCTATCTGAAGCCAGATGTAGCCATCTTTTCACAGTGGACAGAATTCTTGGTGAAGTGAAGTGAAGTGAACATGTCAGACGGTTACACCTCACAGCAGCTAAAACATAAAAACACAAATGGTTTTCAGTTTTGTTTAGTTTTTTTTTTTTTATTCAAACGTTTTAGTCAAGTCAAAGTCAACTTTATTGTCATCTCTGCTATATACTGTACAGATACATAGAGAGACGAGACGACGTGGCTCCAGGTTATTTCCAGTGCAAACAAACAAAGAACAGTAGAACAGAGAATAAATAGGCAGTGGCACGACTAGGCACATGGAATAAACAATAAATAAGTAAAAATACTAAAATATACATTAAACAATATACATTTTAAACCAGACAATATACAATATACATTTTAGACTAGACAGGGATTTTTTTTTAATATATATATATAATTAGAGGCTAGAGACAGACATAGAGGTAAACATGTTTGTCAAGTCAGGATGCAGTATTCTTAACAGGTTGAAATTGACATTTACACTGAGTGTGCAAGAGGTTATAACAGACAGATACTATATCCGTATATTATTATTTAATATATATAATATATATATATTATAATGTGAATACAGGATTTTTAGAGACTTTTCTACAGTATTACATCAGTAAATGCAATATTTTGGACATGAAAAGCTTCATTCATGCAAAATACTGCACTGTTCTGAAAATGAAATACTTCTGACTTCTGCGAAATATTGTACTACAGTGTAGCCTACTTCAAATAACTGCAATTTTCCTGTCACTGGCTGGCCCGTATGAAAAAGTATTTATTTTTCTATAATCCTGTGTAGTCAAATCCTTTGATACGAATTTCTGATAATTATCCAGAATCTACGTCTCCTAAGGACACGATAACTAATTTACATGTCGCCCAACAATACCTGAATTTGGTGGTCTCTGTGCCTTTGAAAGCTAACGGCAGGAGCATAACAATTTACATAGCCTTTTTTCCGCATCGCCCATTGTTTTTTTCCGTTTCACTGAATCCAGAGAGATTATTTCCTCGTCAAAATGCTACAGAACAAGCTGGCATTTGCATGGCAATGTTTGTATAACCAACAGAGAGAGACAAATAATAGTGTATAATCGAGTAAATGATTCATGGCGTGCATTTCCATGGGCGCCGCCATTGTTCTGTGACGTCAGGCTGCTGCGTTTCGTGTAGTCGGGGTAGATCGATTTGCTCCGACTTCGCTAGTAGGAACTTCTAAGATATTGCGTGGCATTCCAGTGCACTTTTCCTAGTTGGAGGTCTAACGTTTTCTGGAACGCAACATAAGTAATAAGCTGAGGAAACCCGAAAGGTTCTGCATTATCAGGTAGATCCTTAACAGTCTCTACATATTCATCAATCTCGACATTGATATTCTTGAACGTGAGTGATTATTTGTCATTGTGAACACACCACACCACAGCACACAGTTCACCACAACGAAATGTGACCTCTGCGTTTGACCAATCCGTAAAGGAGCAGTAGGGCAGCTAACAAGAAGCAGCACCGTTACGCTATCAACTGCCCCTCAAAGACCAAAGTTTGGGAAATTACGCATAAGGCAAACAGGAACTTTAAAATGGTACAAAATTACATTAGACCATGCTCACAATCTAACTCGAGACTTAAGTTTATGCTCGATAGTGTAGCCTGTATTAAATGTTCAATATTATTTTTACTTTGCAGTGATGGCTCCTCAAGGGTGGAATGAACTTCTTGCCATAAGAACTGCTGAGTCCCTTGCTGTCTTCAAACGTCGGCTGAAGACATACCTCTTCAAGGGAAATCTAGGGGACTCAATTTACCCCTCATATTTACTGTTTACATTGTGCCCCCCCTCAAAAAAATGAAACACCATTAACATATACAGTGCATCCTGAAAGTATTCACAGCGCTCCACTTTTTCCACAATATCCTATGTTACAGTCTTATTCCCAAATAGATTAAATGAATCTTTTTCCTCAACATTCTACACACAATACCCCATAATGACAAAGTGAAAAAAGTTTATTTGAAACTTTTGCAAATTAATTAAAAATAGAAAACAAAAATTTACATAAGTATTCACAGCGTTTGCTCAATACTTTGTCAAAGCACCTTTGGTAGCCTCAGATTACAGCCTCAAATCTTTTTGAGTATGATGCCACAAGCTTGGCACACCTATTTTTGGGCAGTTTACCCCATTCTTCTTTGCAGAACCTCTCAAGCTCCATCAGATTGGATGGGGAGCGTCGGTGCACAGCCATTTTCAGATCTCTCCAGAGATGTTCAACCGGGTTCAAATCTGGGCTCTGGCTGGGCCACTCAAGGACATTCACAGAGTTGTCCTGAAGTCACTGCTTTGTTATCTTGGCTGTGTGCTTAGGGTCGTTGTCCTGTTGGAAGATGAACCGTCACCCAAGTCCGAGGTCCAGAGCGCTCTGAAGCAGGTTATCATCAAGGATGTCTCTGTACATTGCTACATTCATCTTTCCCTCGACCCGGACTAGTCTCCCAGTTCCTGCTGCTGAAAAACATCGCCACAGCATGATGCGGCCACCTCCATGCTTCACTGTAGGGATGGTATTAGCCAGGTGATGACCAGTGCCTGGTTTTCTCCAGACGTAACGCTTGGCATTCAGGCCAAAGAGTTCAATCTTTGTTTCATCAGACCAGAGAATTTTATTTCTCATGGTCTGAGAGTCTTTCAGGTGCCTTTTGGCAAACTCCTTTATTTTGCAAAAGTTTCAAATAAACTTTTTTCACTTTGTCATTATGGGGTATTGTGTGTAGAATTTTGAGATAAAAGATGAATTTAATCTATTTGGGAATAAGGCTGTAACATAGGATATTGTGGAAAAAGAGGAGTGCTGTGAATACTTTCCAGATGCACTGTATGTTTGTCTGTGAACTTTCATTTTCTCTAACACATTAAAGTTTAAGTATAAAACTTAGTCGGCAGTAACTTGGTTTGATGACAGTTGTAGATTTTAAACAGAGTGCGAATTACCCCTCCATAATTGGGGGGTACTGTCTTCATAACAGAACCCCCCCCAAACTGCTATTTTTGTCTCTTTGGGGGGGTCTGGGTCTTGATCGGGGGGTACAGTACCCCCCGTAATTCGAACCATGATTTTAAACATAGCTTTACAGATCAAAGAACAGTCGTGGACTACGAAGCATTGTTGCACAAGAGCGTCTGTTAAATGCTGTAATTGTAAATGTATTATGAAAAAAAAACACTTTCTGTTCTTTGGGCATACCTTTGCATCTGTACTGCCTCTACACACACTGTACGTTTGATAAAAATGGTCAATTGTGTTAGTATTGATTTACGATTGTCCGAATCGTTTGGATTTCTCACATACTTCTATAAAGTAGGGAGGAATATTTGAATAACTCCACCCTCCTATCGGAGAACCTCCGACCACCAGGTAGAACTACTAGCGTTTCCCGATCCGCCATGTTTCCTTGCAAGCGCCAGTATAGGAATCCCAGTGAAGAAGTCTACCGGCGGAGTGTAGTGTTGAACATGTATTGTTTGTTAGCCGCTGCCATGTCGATTATTTTCACGTGAGGTAAACTCTTGCCGTGCTGCCTGCGCCCCACGACACCTGTCTGGGACGTGGGCAGCAGCGGCTCTTTTGCATTTAGGAATACTAATAGAAGCAGCCTGGTCTGAAAGGGACTTAAATAGAGGGGTAAAAAGCAGGCGAAAATGCCTAATCTGAGAGGTATTTTAAGCAAACTGCTACGGAGACATGTGGAGCTCATAGACCTATTTTAACTTGTTGAAAAAATGTATAATTTAGGACCTTTAAACTCGCCGACGTAGTTAGAAGTGTATGACATTTTGTGTGTCTGTACAATGACGTTGGGTCAAAATCATCATAATTGTAAACGCCGCGTTGAACCCGTGGAGGATATTTATAAACTGTCTTTAAACCCGTACTTATTTCTGTACTTAAAATAACCCAACTTCTGCCGGTAGAGTAAGGGCACCTATTTAAAGCCATATGTAGTACACTACATAGGGAGCCACGAGCTATTTGACTCGCGTGCCGGAATCAGTTTAGGTTTCGGCGCAGTACACCGCTGCTTTGCCATTGCGTCGTGGAGCCAGAAGGTTCTGGATAGGTAAGAACAGTGACTTGATGGTAGGTAGCACGATTGTGAAAAAACTTGTTTTGAAAGACGTTTTAATTGTTTAGAAATATTTGCTGCCGTTAATTTAACTATCTGAACTGCCGCGACCACTTCGTTACTAGATCAGTAAATGGCGTATTGGCCAACTTGATATGTAGGAAGCACGACTAACTGACGTTAGCCACAAACACACCGCAGTCGCCTTAGATATATTACGTTGTTTACTTTTTTTAATGAGTAATGATGTTGAATAACACTTCTGCTCATTTTCCAGATCACTGATATCCCCTCAGGATCGCCCAGTACTTTACAGATCTGACCCGTCTACAGTTGTGTCGTGTTACAGACTTGGATCACGACCCAACTCCAGCTCGGCTATCAACCCTTCACTTGCGTCGTTGGACGACTAGCGTTGTGTTTATGTCTTTATTTTACGGAAACGGTAAGTGTGTGTATCTGTTTTGTTCATAAACAACATTCTGTGCCGACGTGACAGACTAGGCAAGAATGTTACTTAACGATAACGTTAAGTTAGCATGGTAGCTAGCGTAAAAACTGAAGGGCGTGGCTACGTCCCAATTCGCGTACATAGATAGTACATCAGGTGTCGTGGTGGCATTCTACAGTCCACCCTAGCGAGTAGGCTAGTAGTATGGGATTTGGGACGTCTCCTTCGAACGAGGCGTCCAGGCTAGCTCTCAAAATGGCGTCGAGTGTGCATTGCGTAAACGGTGGGGCTCGCACTGGCTGCTACTTGATAAGGTATGCTATGCTGTTCTGTGCTGTGCTGTGCTAAGCTAGCCATGACGCACTCTGCACCATACAGAAAAAGAAGTGAAATTTAGCGACTTACTTCCGCTGCTTATTCGCTCTATTTATGCGTAGTGTATTATTAAGTCAGCTAATAAATATAGCTGGTGTTTCTGACTGAATGTGTACGTTTTAAACGTAACGTAAATTGAACAGGGCTCTGGTCCAAATTTGCATAGCCAACCAAGTACACATGAGGGCACTTTTAAGATTACTCAAGTCTACCATTTGGATGGAAAAAAAACTTGCTGGTATGAGCTACTTTCACACGCTTGTGAGATATACAGACAATTACAGTTATTTAGGTTCGTATAGTGTGTTAGGGAATAATTAATACTGCTGTTTGTAATTTTTAATTAATTGGTTAGAATACTAGTGAAAATCAGTTGTAGCCTGGATGTAATGATCTAAAACATGTCCTAATAGTTAGGGGGCATTTTTTGTTGTGCTCCTAATAAATGAATCATTTTTTTTTCTCTTTCAGAGCTGTTGCGCAGCTGTTGGAACGCGAGCGGTGTAAACCTAGACCACGAGCAAGCACCTTGCAGCCACTGTGGCCAAATCTTTTTCATGTCAGAGACCGAGCACGCTTGCAGTCGTTTATGTCATCCCTTCTTCTCCAGACAGAAGATACCCAAAAATCCCCATCCAGGATCGTTTTATTTTGCTGATAGTTCCACGAGCCAGCCAAAATGTCTGTCAACGTCAACCGCAATGTTTCGGACCAGTTCTACCGCTACAAGATGCCCCGTCTGATTGCCAAAGTGATCTTGATTATTAAGCACTTTGTATATTGTAACAAGTAAATAATCTGCTGTTGTGATTTCAAAGCTAACTTTGTATCTTTTGTCCCCATTCATTATATACACCAGGTGGAGGGCAAAGGGAATGGAATCAAGACAGTCATTGTCAACATGGTTGATGTTGCAAAGGCATTGAATCGCCCTCCAACATGTAGGTTTTGTTTGATAAATGATATGGGGGTGGAGAGTGTCCTCTAAATGCTGTAAATGTAAAATCCCCCTTTTAATACTTCATTTGTCAGTCTTTATTGATTCTGAACTTATTGGTGCTTTTGTGCATTATTTATCTTTCTGGCTACATAGATCCGACCAAATTTTTTGGCTGTGAGCTGGGGGCGCAGACCCAGTTTGACACAAAGAACGACCGTTACATAGTGAATGGCTCCCATGAGGCCAACAAACTACAGGACATGCTGGATGGATTCATCCGCAAGTTTGTGCTGTGCCCCGAGTGCGACAACCCCGAGACTGACCTAGTAAGTGGGAGTACTTAAGAGTGGTCCTACCAAAACAATCACATTTGTGAATAACCAAACATTATCATTCTAGTTCATTTACTTTCTTAATGCAGTGTGCTAATTTGAAGTGAGAAGCCTAAATTGATTTGGGAAGTGAGTTATATGTTTTCTGACTTTATACCTGACTTTCAGCATGTTAATCCCAAGAAACAGACCATTGGAAACTCCTGTAAAGCTTGTGGGTACCGGGGCATGCTAGACACTCGCCACAAGCTCTGCACGTTCATCCTTAAAAATCCACCGGGTGAGTTTCTGTGAATCTGCATTTAAAGGTCATGATTTTAGTTGAATGGTTTTCTGTCAATATTTTATAGAGTGATTCTGCTTAATACTTTTGTGATCTTAATGAATCATTTATGGAATACAGAGAGTGACAGTGGGTCTGTCAAGAAAGAGAAGGAGAAGAAGAACCGAAAGAAGGACAAAGAAAATGGCTCAGGCAGTGGTGATTCTGGTAACCATAATGACATTGATGCACCAGATGCTGTTGTGAGTACTTTGGTTTCATTTTTGTTTTTTATGAGTCTGCAGTCAAAGCACTAATAACACATACTGAACAATGAACACCATAAATTTTGTCAGATGCATTTTGTTGAGGCTCTTTATTTATTATTTTTTTATTTTTATTTTTTAAAGGATGGAAATGATGACGATGAGGACTGGGCAGAGGAGACTACTGAGGAGGCCCAGCGTCGGCGGATGGAGGAGATCAGTGACCATGCCAAGAACCTGACTCTTAGTGATGACCTGGAAAAAACCCTGGAGGAGAGAGTCAACATGTTCTATAACTTTGTGAAAGTATGATACCTGTTACTTTTTTGGGGAGTCTTTGACTTGGTACATAAGTTTTGTTTACCACTTTCATGTGTATTTTCCAGTTTAAAGTCAAAGTAAAACTTCATCTCTACTATATACTGTACAAGTATACAGAGAGACAAGACGACATGGCTCCAGTTTTAACAGTACAAAGGACAAATAAGGCACATAGAAAGAACAGTATATAAATAGAATATAAAATATACACTTTAAACTAGAAGTAGAAAAAGACAATAAGGTTACATGCAGTATTCATCCTGCAGTTTTGGTCCTGGAGTTGTCTTTTTGCACTGGATGTGCATAAGATCAATGGTTTCAATTCAACAAATTCTATACCGACAATCTTTTAAATAAAACAGTATGTTTTTTAAAGTCTGAGCTAAATATACGAGTTCACTACTATGTGCAAATATTGAACAGCAGTGAGGTAGAGAAACTGCAATCTATGTACAATAATTTCAATAATTTGTGCAAAAATCACACCATCAGTCAAGTGAGAAACTACAATCAGCGATATGTATAAGCAAAGTTCAAAAGTTGTGCAGATATTGTAGCAGCAGTTAGGAGAAGAGAACTGCAATTACAAACACGGAAAACAGTCATTGTGCATTAAATGTATGCCAGATCAACAGCAGTTTAGAGTGACAGTACTTTACAGTCTGTAAACATAAGCAGTATTCCTGAGACAGTTTCGATGTAGCAGCATGTGCACCCTAATGATATGTAAAGTACAGAGGTGCAATAGAATCAGTTTACAGTCTGAGTGTGTGGGAGTGGGAGGACAGTCAGTGCGTTTAAGAGTCTGATGGCTTGTAGGGAAGTCTGGTGGATTGGGCCCTGATGCTCCGATAGCGAGTTCAATGTGTCTTAACTTAAAAGCAGACCTGAGAGTGAAGGGGAGTGCCTAAACAACTGTTATTTAACATTTAAAGACATTTGTCTGTGTTGTCTTTATAGCAAAAGAAAGAGACTGGAGCTATAGATTCTGCGGACAAGGAGATTCTGGCAGAGGCAGAGCGATTAGATGTGAGGGCCATGGGGCCCCTCATCTTGAGCGAGCTGCTCTTCAATGAGAACATCAGGGACCAGATCAAAAAGTACAAACGCCACTTTCTACGTGTAAGTCTTGACTACACTGCCCACATTTGTATGAGCATATAACTTGGCCTGTAAGTATAAAACTAGGAGTACTGTATTATAAATATAATGTTTTTATGTTTGGAGATAGAAATCAATACAATTTCTCTGCAAGCCAAATGCTGCTGCTTAAATATATATTTATGGGGTTTTAACTATCCTAGTGTTTTGCTGCACAAATGATGCTGTGTAAGTGGGAATTTACAGATTAACAGTGCCAAACATTCATTACTCATGAATGACTTGTTGCATTTAAAATTAATGCCAGACATGCAGTACTGCATCTGTTTTTGACATTTTGTCATGTATGTCTTGCTCAACTTTTTCTCTTCTTGATTATCATAGGTAGTAAAGCCATCTATTGCCTCGAAGTCTGTTGATGGGCCATATATTGATCCATTATTATGGGATCTATTTGTCTTGACTAGCTGTACCGGGTAACCAATCAGATGTTACGCTCGGTTGACGACCCGCAGTGACACATAAAATTAATTTATGATTTGCTGCGTCCTTGCTGCACATCATGAATTTATTTTATCTGTCAGTCTGGCCCATCAAAGTCAGAGGACGGAACAAACGCTGCGATAAAATTATCGCATTAACCACTGACAGATAAAATTAATTCATGATGTGCGGAACATTGCCAAAATAAAATACACAGTGAAATAATTATATATGGCACATTTAATTAACAATGTTTTTATTTCCCATTTTAAATAATTAAAGCCACATTTAATGACATTTTTATTTACCATTTTAAATATTTAATGACACATTTAAGTAATTTTATTATTATATTTCCAATTTTATACAATTAATGACACATTTAATTATTTAGTTATTGACGTATTTATATATTTAATTTTGGCACTCTTAGCCCTCCATACTGCAGAGGCATTGAGAGTCCTATGTTTTTGTGATGCCTAATGATTCTGCTGGTTTTTTTTTTTTTCCAGTTTTGCCATAATGATAAGAAAGCTCAGAAATATCTGCTTGGAGGCTTTGAGTGTGTTGTAAAGCTGCACCAGACTCTGCTGCTTCCCAGAGTTCCAATCATTCTCAAGGATCTGTATGACGCTGACCTGCTTGAGGAAGACGTCATCCTCATGTGGGCTGAAAAGGTTTGTACATGCATGATGTAACTGATTTACTTGGTTATGCATTGGAAGTGTGCTTCTCCAAATAGTAAACATCCACTGCATCTCTTCAGGTCTCTAAGAAGTATGTCTCAAAGGAACTAGCCAAGGAGATCCATGCTAAGGCAGCTCCTTTTGTTAAATGGCTGAAGGAGGCAGAGGAAGAGAGTGAGGGAAGTGAGGAGGAGGAGGAGGAAGAGGAAGAGGATGAAAATGTGGAGGTAAATACTTAAATATATAAATACTTAATATATAAACTAAAAGGTCACTGGTATGAGAATAACTTAGAAGATTAGACATTTACCTTTATTGTAATGTCTTCTCGAATTAATAAGTTGGGGGTGGGGGATATTTCATGAAATTAAAATATTATGGTTACTATCTAGTTACATCATTTTTCAGAAAACTCATCCATACAGAGCAAAATGAAAGTTCAGTCATGCATCAACATTTTCTTCACTGATTACATTTTGACTCAAGCAAAGGTCATATTTAACTTCCATCCATGAGTGAAATTTGAGACTCATAATGGACTTGTTCCATTCAACAGGAAAACCAATGCTTACAAAGAAATGGTAACGTGTGTGTTTTGTCCTCACATTTTTTTTTTGCTCTCTAGGTTGTGTACTCCTCCTCAGCCCGGGAGTTGAAAGTGGAGACTATTCAGCCAGAAAAAACAGAGGAGGAGGATGACCTTGATATTGATGCCATTTAAGCTATAATAGATATATAATAGTGGCAGCCTATATAGTACATTCCTGGCTCCTTGTTAATGATGCAATTTAATCATAGCAGTCTCAGCTCAGCATCCTCTCTTCCCTGTCTTGTCATTATTTTTGCTGTATCAGTGCTGCTAAAGCATGATGTTAACATGGTGCTTTTGCTGTCTTGCTGCAAATCTGTTGACCTGTAATCTAACCCTTTCTTTATGGAAAAAGTTTTGTTGTGATTCTTTTCTGTTTAATTTGTGGATTGACTTTAACTGCACAATTTTTGTGGTTGTTTGATTTCTGTGATTAAATAAAGTTTTCTTTTCATGTATCCATTCTGGGATTAGCTTAGTTGGAAATAATTTACATTGTCAATAACCCCAGTTATAATGTGCTGTAAAAAATCTGATTCACTCAACTTTCTGAGTCTGATGGTGACCTTTGGGGTTGCTTTACTAACACTTATGAGACATTAGAGAATACTTATAGGTAAGACTAGTTTTCTGACATACTTTTTCAAGAAACAATCCTGATTCAAAATTTAAAAAAAGCCTGTAATGTGTTTTGATTTTGTCATACAATCTACAGTTGCCTGAATTACATTACTATTGGTTTAGTAAACTTCACGTGAACATTTTCTGTTCGTTACTCTGTACGATATGACTAAAAGGCATATTGGTAGTAATGTTTTGTCTATTCATTGTCAGAATATGAATGCTTATTACACCTAATTTTACATATGAAGCCCCGCTCTTGTTATATTTACTATTCAAATGCTGTCTTGGTCTCTAGCTTTGTAAATTAAATATCGAGATGTGGGCGTTAGTTGATCCCCTTCTACTAAAGTGTATAAATAAATTGTCTTGGCAAAATAATATTTACTCGGTGATTTATAACTGACGAGTTTTTACCTTACAACTGCAATATTAGTCTATATGCGGCCCTGAGTGAACTTTAAACTCGTCGCGTATTAGTTTTTTGGCTGTAGTCACTGCTTGACAATAGACAAACAACCCTTATATGGCGTCCATTAGATTACAAAGGGGTGTGTCGTGGTTTTATTACGGTATGACGACGTTTTGCGCGTGTTTTCCATCTCACTCTGCGAACATTTAACTTCGAAACAACAGACCGTAGTGGCCGAGGATGCGTCAGTCTCCAATGAACACCTACTCTAGCGTTTCCTCACTTCCTCTGTCTCCACTCGGTCCCTTTGAGTCCCAAACCGCATACTACTACCCTAAGTAGTGTGTCGGAGCGTCCAAAAAGCTCTTATTTGGTGTACTACATAGTGCTCTAGGGTTACGGTTTAGAATACAACCTTAAGCGCAACTGAGCGGCCATCTTGGATCTGGCTTTAACGGAAAGCGACGGGCAGAAGTCGGTGGAATGGTACCGTCCACGGTCGTGACATTCCCGGTGCCGAAAAACGACTGAAAATATCTGGAAAGGTTTCGTGGATGACGACGGAGGGCTGTTGGGAACGAGCTGGCGATGCTAACTGCGCTTGTCCGTTTTGCTATAGAGCCGTAACGTAAGCGGGGGCCCTGTTGTCGAGTGTGAGCTTTTCCTCCTGTTCAACCGGACATCCGAAAATATGAAACACAGACAAGCTTTAGGCCAAACAGTTATTTAGCGACCTCGTTGCGCGTTTTAGAAGCTGTTCGTCAGGTTTGCTGATGGCCCCACTCCGGCCCCCGACACAAAACAACAACGTCGACGTGAAACGCTATATTGTAGTCTGAAGTTTTTCACAACTTTCCGCTGGCCGTCCCCTTAACCTGCTCACTAAAACTAATGGTGTCAAATTGGCTGGACTGAACCACAAGTAACTTCGGAGCCTGTCCTCAACCAAATCTGTCGAACTCGGCTGCTTTGTTTCTGAATCTGCCGTAAGCATTTTAATTACAATGTCATCGAGAACGCCACTGCCCACCGTCAACGAGCGGAAAACTGAAAACGTGAGTAAACAGAGTTATTTAGGAGACTGATATTTGTGTGGTTGTAATGGTTTATCATTAGTAAGTTTGAGACATTGTTGTGTTGTTTTGTTCCGGTATTGTCGCAGTGAAGGCTACAGTTTGTGTGTGTGTGTGTGTGTGCGCGCGCGCTGGCGTGTATGAATGTGCATGTTTTTAGGTGGCTGTAAAGACTTGTTTGTCCCTTAAAACATAGGAAATCCTATTTTTGTTAGATTTTGTGACATTCAGATGACTTTTTTTGAAAGGAAAGGCTGGTCCTCATAAGCTCCAGGTTTCATTTAGGGGTATACTAAAAGTGAAACGATTTGCTTTTGGTTACTGAGATTAGGGTTTAGGGTATTCTTTATATCTAGTAATTATGTGAATTCATGCTTGTGAAGACTTGTTTGTCCCTTAAAACACAGGAATTTCTTAGGTTTTGTTTTTTGACGTTTTGAGGACACTTGCATGTAAGTGCCAGTTCTCATAAGGAGAAATGCCTTTTTACTACAGTCCCAAGTTTCATTAGGTCATACCAAAAAGTGCTTTTGCTTTTGTTTACTGAGGTTTGGGCTATACGTGGCAGTATTATTTTTTAGATACCGTAGAATGGGTTTAAATGAAAGTAAAGTGGGGCATTTTTGTATACAACGATAGGTCTTGTATGTGAGGACTTTTATAGAAAAGTTCAAGTTTCATTAAGATATAAAATTGCTTTTGGTTACTAAGGTTTGGGTTAAATAGGGGTGTAATGTTTTTTTTTTCTTTAAATTACATTCAGTAATTATGGGAGTCGGTGGAAGTTCCTCACAAAGATAGTGAGATGTGTGTGTGCTGACTGGGCGATTTAAGTGGATTAGCTTCACTGTAGCAATCTTGAGGCAGATGGAGCAGCAGCCTGAAGTGACGCATGGGGTCTGGAGCATCAGGGATATATAACATTATCTCCTATTCTTCTTAATGACTGCAGCATATGTTAAAACCACAAATGTGCCCTAGTAGACATGTTATAAGTTCTAATCTAACTGAATCCTGTTCATTTAGAATGGCCCTCAGTTTGTAAGAATGTGCACTGCTGTGAGTAAATCCAAAGTAAAGTGTGGGATAGCCTGGTGGGAAAAAATCTGCAGTTACCTTACTAGATCCCCTAACACATCTCTGAAGGACATAAGCATTTATGTCATCCGTGCGTCACAGGCTTGTCCGCATCGTGTCTGTGAAGTGCGGATCCAACAAACGTCCTTCCTCTGGTACTGTGACCCTCTCTGTCTCGCCTCATTGTGGACGTGAAGCAGACCGACTGTATGTGTGTGTGCATGAATGTGTGTGTGTTCTGTGCAGGTTGCAGCATTCTGACATTCCCAATAAGTATTCTTAACTCTTGGGTTAATAACCTACCAAGAAGTAGCTGTGTCACGATGCTACTTTTTGACCATAGCTCTCAGTACTGTAGACCTGAAGGATCTTTTCAGTGTAAATGCCACAGCTTTTAACCTGTATTGTGGGTTTTGGGCAATCATTAATTTTCAATAATATAGCAAAGAAAAACTGTACCAAAAATCACACTTCCTCACCCAAAAGACCTTTTGTGTGTTTTATGGATTTTATATAATTGTTTGTTTGGTTAGATGTCAAAAAGTGTGATAAGACAAAGTGTCACCAATTATGTACCTAGATTATTCTTGTGTATTGTATTTTAAAGTGAACAGCACAATTCAGTAAGACTTATGTTGTCCGTTCTACCTTAAAGAAAGGATAATGCAATATTTAGTCAGGTTGTAGATGTTTCACTGATGTCTAAGCTTCTGTTTCATAGCCAGTAGAATTTGATTGAAATTTTAAATATGTTTTCATAAAAGTACTGCCTGGCAGTGTCCACACAAATTAGAGAATAATAGTGGGTGTCGGCCAGCCTAGGTGCCAATAGACTGACCCACCCTTGTTAAAAGGACTGCAGCACTTGTGTAATCCCTCATTAACAGACAGATAAGACTATCAATGAGTTCACAGTTTCCATTGCAAAA
The DNA here is from genome assembly GCA_032718565.1 of Distichodus sexfasciatus. Classification (NCBI taxonomy): domain Eukaryota; kingdom Metazoa; phylum Chordata; class Actinopteri; order Characiformes; family Distichodontidae; genus Distichodus; species Distichodus sexfasciatus. Next base: position 46,445 of record JAVGVS010000769.1, read on the forward strand.
AGGCAGGACTGTTTGTTCCAATGCAATTGAATTTTTAAACACAACGTGAAGGGGTTTTATTAGGATGAGTCATCATGTCAGTACTGTAAGTACCACTTATCAATTTTCTCTTCATCGTTTGTTGTTAGTTTTTGCATACCCTTAGCAATTTGACTGTTGAGCCTTCCAAAAGGTATTTTTATTTGTATTGCATGGGAAATGTGCCATTAGGTTATTTGCCTTTTTCCATTGTGGATAATGCTGAAGTTGGCACCAGACAATGTGTCGGGTTTAGTTAAAACTATGTGTAGTGCAGTGTCAGCTTTCCCTGGAGACAGTAGTGTGTTGTTAGAGTATCACATGAGACTCACCAGCTTTGCTAAATGTTGCTGGGCAAATAAACCTAACAGTTCAGAATGGTGCTTTTCAGGAGAGCACCAAGTTTCTTTTTCTTATGCAGATTAACTCAGGTGTGGCCTGTGAAATGCTTTACTGTGGCAAACAAGGATTTGTCAGCAAAGATATGGGCTCCTTAGCTTGTGCAGATATATCAAGGGAAGTTTGTTGCTTTTTTCCCCAGTCAAAACTAAAGTTCTTCCATTCTTTCTGTCTTTCTTCCTTTCTTTCTTGCTTGCTTGCTTGTAGTTAGAGCAGTGATCACCAGCGCCTGAGTTACTAGTATACTGCAGTTTTAGACAATCTATTTTTATCTCTAAAGTAGCAGCAGCCATAATTCCTTTTCTTTGTTATTGCAGTGTTTCTGAATGATACAGTTATTTAAACATAATGCAGGTTATGTAACAAAACATATTAATTTTACTATATGTAATGCGTTGCAATTACCCTTTTTGCATTATGTAGCAACTGGCTATATTTACTTGCTTTGTGTTGTATGCCCTATGGCAGAAATATGAAAAATAAATGGCCAACATTCCAAGAATTGATGTGACACTGATTTATATAATCAACGTGAAGAAGCTTACATGTTACCACTGTATAGTATATAGTGGTAACGTGTTTTATCTGATCGTATTTCCATACAGCTGATAAAATGCTCTACATATGTAGCATATGAATGAATTAGTTTTTCTGCATTTTCCTTCAAGGTTACATGTGAAAGCAAACCATTCTATTCAATTCTCCACACGGTCTAAGACAGCTTATACAAATCAGCATGCTACTGAAAATGCCCAAATTATTCTTTTATTGGCATATTGACATATTTTAATTATATTGAATTGTCTCTAATTTGTTTAACATTGCATGGGCTTTCTGCAACTGTCACTCTGCTTTCTGTAGTGTTTTCTTTTCAAAAAGACAGAATAAAGTGTAATTTGTCCAGAAGAGAATTTTGATAATCAGTTTTTCTTTTCATTTTTACTCTGTAGCTGTGAGGAAATTTTAATTGCTGATTACTTAAGGGAACAGCATTTTTCTTGTTTTCTAAGTAGATGTTGGTAGGGTAGTTGATGGAAAATGATTTTGACCTCAGGGCTGGTGGACTTAATAGCATGTTTACTGCGACTGTAATTTGGAACACTTTGTGTGCTAGATTGACCTGCATGCTGGTACATGGACTGTACATACATTTTGGGTATTCCAAAATAGTTGTTTGTCTTGGTGAAAGAAAGTTAATGTGTGTGTTTTAGGACTAACTAGTCTGTTTACTGTTGGGAAATGTGCTCTTTGCATTTCAGTATCAATGCAGTAATTTATATGGTACCTGTATGATGTTAAAATTAAATACAATTTTACAATACAATATGTAATTCTAAAAAGCACATAACTGACTCCATTCCAAAATTGCAGTTTGATTGCAATGTTGCTTATATTTTGCTTCCACAGCACACATCCAATGGTCACGGCCGTGTGGAGGGCACCTCTCGGTCTGTTAGGTCAAGTGGACGAAACCGGAATTTGGGCAGTTCGGGGTCTGAAGATCAGCACCCTCATGTTGGCAATTACAGGCTCCTCAAAACTATCGGAAAGGGCAACTTTGCTAAAGTCAAACTGGCCCGTCACATCCTCACTGGCAGAGAGGTGAGTGTTAGAGGTCAACAAAGTGTTTCCTGCTTTTTCAATGTTCTGAATGTTATAGCTATACTAGCTTACTTGGGATGTACCTCAACCATCCCTGTTTTATGGCAGAAGCCTCATTTATTCATTCATATATAAAAAAACATGAGACAGTACATTTAACCCACAATACAATTAAGAGTCATGAAAAAGTCTTAATTCTGAATGTTATATTTTGATTAAACGAATATTACATATAAAGGATTTATATGAAAGTCTACTGCACAATTATTAAATCAGTGCTCAGACACACAGGGCACACAATTAGTTGATATCACTGGATATACATTTGCACTAAGGTGACATTTGATTATCATTAAAAATAACTAATAAAATATTTTTGCAGGTGGCAATAAAAATCATTGACAAGACACAACTGAATCCAACAAGCCTTCAAAAGGTGAGTGGAAATGTGTTACTTTAAACATGCGTTTACTGCACATGTTTTTATTACTTGTTGCTGGAATGGACATCTGGTTAAATAACGTTTGGACTTCAAATGTTTGCTAGGTCAAATGCTTTTGGCTAGGCTTGAATCAGCAGGTTTGCATCCTTGTTCTCATGGAAATGATGTCACTTGTAACAGGAAGGGAGGTTGTTTTGAGCTCGGAAGCATTGTTTTAGCCTGTGGGAAATAATGTCTGCAGAACTTTCGTTAGATCAGAGCTTGTCTTCTAGTTTATGTACTGCACAAAGTTAACTCCATTTCCAGATCTGGACTGGCCAATATATTTTGAAGTGGGCCATTGTTAGACATGAGGTCATGCTGCTTCACACATTCAGGCAGGCATCCAACATGTATATAGAAAAATGCTCAGATGGAGATGGATGGAATTCGGTCTCCGATTGCTGTTGTGCCTCAAATTGCCAGCACTACAAGCAGTTATGAATAAATGCACATTCTTCTGGATTTTAACAACTGTTATTCAGGCCCTCCGATTTTTTTAAACATGGTGGTGGGCTAGTGAAAGGGAGTGATTGTCACTGTGAACACACAGTGCACCACAACGAAATGTGACCTCTGCATTTGACCCATCCATGAAGGAGCAGTGGGCAGCGCTGGGGAGCAGTGCTTGGGGACGGTACCTTGCTCATGAGTCCCACAGTCGTGACTTTACCAGTCTGGGGTTCGAACCGGCAACCTTCTGATCACGGGCCGAACGCCCAACCGTTACGCCATTAGTTGTAAGATGCTTACCTACAGACCAAGATTGTAGGTTAAAATCTTTAGGTAAGTGTTAGTAACCAGTACTTTTAAGTAGGGCTGGGCGATATGGACCAAAAATCATATCTCGATATTTTTTGTAAATGGCGATATACGATATATATCTCGATATTATTTTGGGTGAAGTAATAACAAAAACTAACTAAAAAAAACTGGGTCAAAGCCACATGTACCAACTGTCACAGGGGCACTGATGTTATTTTTTCATAACAGTGCCTACCTGTATGGCGTCACATCAATGCCAAAACTAGACCGCGCAAAATGGCTTGCGCAAAAAATTCGTGGGCGCAAATTTCAAAGACGCGAGCGCAAATGTGAAACTCGAGAGCATAAAATTAAGAATCGAGTGCGCGGTTGTGATATTGCGTGCAAGCTGTATTTTTCCTCTCGCGAATGACTTTTTTTCTCTCGATGTGTTAAATGGCCTTGCGCGCAAAGTAGATTACCGACGAGCGGCTTTTTTTCTCGAGTGAGATTTATTCGCACGCGATTTGAAAGGGGCAGGTTTTGGCAGTTTGGGGACAGACAAGTGGGCAAGGGGAGCCATTGATTGCGTGCTTATTAAACGTGTAAGACCTAACTATTAAATTATTATTATAAGGTCGATAAACTATAACTTGCGTTTAACCTACCTGCCGCTGTTCCTCTTCCTCCGTCATCTTCGGTAATCTACTTTGCACGCAAGGCCATTTAACACATCGAGAGGAAAAAAGACTTTTGAGGGAGGAAAAATATAGTTTGCACGCAATATTATCACAACCACGCACTCGACTGTTAATTTTGTGCTCTCGAGTTTCACATTTGCGCTTGCAACTTAGTATCATTTTACCGCAAAATAAACTATATCGATATAAATGATTTTGTAATCCTATATCTCGTATGAAAATATATCGATATATTTTAAAAACTCGATTATCGCCCAGCCCTACTTTTAAGATGATTTTTTTTGCAATTAACACATTTCATACTGCCCAAGCGATTGTTATTATATCTTCCTTCCACATTAACTATGCATTCTTAAAATTTGTCTAAAGTGGATCCATTGTTTTGTAGAAGTGCGACACTCTGGTCATCGTCTACAAGAGTTCACTTAGGCAGAAGGTATTGTGTTGTGTTAGCAATAATTTTGCACTCTTTCGTTGTTGAGGGATTCTAGTCTAGTGTCGTACTCCAAAAGCAGAGTCAGGTTCAGGCTGCTGTGTGGTGACAAAACAAATTCAAAGGACCAAGTCTTTATTTATGTTGGACGGAAGGGCTGTCTTCTAACAATGGTTGATTAGCAGTTTATTTCTCCTCTACCGACATCCACCAGCAGCCAGTTCTTCCTCTCTCCGCTCCTGCTGCCTTAACGCCAGACTTCCCCTACCCGAACACAGACCGCCACGTGGCAGGAAGCACTGGAGGGGTTTCCTGTTCACCTGTGGTACTGAATTGTTGGCAGATTCTAGTGGAATCTTTATTAGCAGTAAAGTGGTTCAAGTTAAACACAGTGTGCACAACAGGCCGTGTTGTTTCCTTTTTGTTACAAACACTTGGTGTGTTGGCATTCTCATGTCAGGTGACGGTGTGAAGGTTTCTTTTCTTCTCGGAACACTCTGCAGATATAATGAGCTAAAATTCATGCTGTTTTGGCCAGGCCTTTTGGTAGCAGCGGGGATGGAAGGAGGGGTGTGAAAAGGAGCAAAGGCAGATGGGCAGAAAGGAGTGAAGTGAGACTGAAGGACAGCAGGAGAGTTTCTCAGAGGTGATGGAGAGCGAGACAGAGAGTCTGATAACGTGGGTGGAGTGAGAGAATCAGAAAGAGGCACAAGAGATGTAGTAAAAAGAGAGTGAAGGAGACAAGGAAGACGGGAGTGAATACACGGCAGCAAGGTGAGCTGAGAACCGTGGGTCCTCGATTGGAATCATCACGGTAATGTGTGTGTTAGCGCCCGCTTTAACACGCACACGTTCAAGGGCCGCATCTCTATTAATAGATGGGCATAGGAGAGCACAGCGGCCACCATTAGTTTTTCCACAGCGCCATTGATCGTGCTTCGGTGTATGTTCTGCCTCTATCCTGCTGGTACAGGGCCAAGACAAAAAACTCTCTGACTCATACACAGCTTTTTCATCGCCAAACAAGAGCAAGACTGAAACAGCCTACCAAATCGGCTCTCTGTGATTTTTCAGAAACTTGTTTTCCCTGATAAACTGTACTCGCTGTTCTGCTTTTTCTAGTTTATTACTCCCTTTATTTTCCTCCCGCATTACTCTCAACTCTGTTTCTGTAGGGCTGTACCACAGGGTTTAAGAAGTTTTGTTGTGAAGCTTACAAGTGTCCACAAATGAGTGCAAAGACCTTTTTGGTTGGTTAGCCGTTGTGTAATTGAGTGTGGGCGTGCAGACTCTGAGCTTGCACTTCCTCGATTCAAGTGATTTGTTGTGCTGCAGTGTTCTTTAGTCATCATTGAGGTGTTAAGATGGTGGATTTCTGAGAGGGAGGGAGAGAGGGATGGCAAATGGAAAAAGATGGAAAAACAACAGGCATACAAATGTCATTATTGGAGAAGAATTCTGAAAGGTTTTCAGTTTCTCAAAAACAAGAATCCCTGGTTAATCTGTATTAGGGCAGGGCTAATGGTTAATTAAATCATCCTATCCTTTTTTATATTTGCCACCTTTTATTCATCATAGCCTGACCCATATTAGCTGGTGAATAATACTGTTTTACATAGTTTTTTTTGGTTCTTTTGACATAGTGTAAAGTAAGTCAAAACTGAAGTAAGTTAAGCTATATAATGTTCATTTCAAAGAACCTTTTTTGTTAAGTGGAGAGCCTGCTTCAGATTGACAGGGAAGCTATTTTAGGAACATCACACTGTTTTTATTTGGTGTGAGGAATGTATTTTGAGGATAATGACAAGTCTTTACTAGGTCTAACTGAAGGTGTCTCAGGAATGAAGATCTCCATCCCACTCAGAACTGTTTCTCCGTAAATTACAGGATTATCCAAATGATTCACATTTAATTGAGTTTAAGTAATGAAGTTAGAGCCGTACAAAAACTCTGTTATGAGAAAGTAACAGTCTGCTGTCTGCTGTGTGACTATATGATTTAAGAACAGTTGCTATGGCAAGAATTGAACAATTAAGAGCATAAATGTCTTTATTATTCTTTAATTCATGAAGCATTTTGCTTGTGTTTAGAGATATTCTTGATGGACAACAGTACATATTTGTGCCTTGTCAACTTAAAGTAAATGGCGCTATTATATGATGATGAATTGATCAGCTGAGAATAATGGTTGGCTATTTTTTGGGCTAATTTTAATTTAGGCTATTTTAGCCATATTTTTTGAACAGGTATTTTCCATTAAGATATTTTTATTAGCAAATTCAAAACTGATATAAAATACTGCCTTCTCTTTCACTGATGTCTCTCCTTCCCAACTTTGGATGTGTAGAAATTAGACCATTGGCAGTAGGACTCTGTGAAGTTTGGCAGTTGTATATGAGATTGTATCACACCAAGTCTGCTCATGGCTTCCCTGAACCCAGCGACCTGTTGACTTCCAGCTCATCCTGCCCCGCCCTGCTGTGCTGCGCTTTGCTGTCTCCAACAGTCAGCGCTGTCATTTACAGATGAACAAACACAATAAGGCACAGCATTTCCAACAGTTCTCTGTGGATTCAACCTAAAACAAAAATATTTTTTCTCTTCTTCATTTTCCTCTAACATTATTTGCACTCGATCATGGTCTTCATCAGATTATGCACATTGACGTTCATACCCATAATTTGAGTGCTCTGAGGTCACAGAACAGCGTATTCCTGTGTGAGTGTTGAAAGGATCGAATGTGTGAACTGCACCAGAAGTGTCTCTGTAACACTCGAACACTTGCATCGGTGTCGTTAGCACCCTCTGCAAGCTAAAGCTCAAGGAGAAGCAGTTCAGGAGCCCAGCCTGCCTGACAAACATCATTTAAAGATGGATGCCTCTCGCTCCATCCCAGCCTGTCAGGGAGTCGTGCTCTCTTTTTTTTTTATCCAGGGATGAATAATGGATAGCAACATTAGTTTCCACTGAGAGATATTCCGAGCTCTCCAGTAAATCATGCAGACTCACGTAATTCCATTTTGCTAAGCGCGCTTCCTATGACCACAGAGAAACACGTTTGTACTTTAGGCATGTTGATTTCTGCGAAATCTTTTCTGCACATACGATTTTTTTGCCCAAAGCAGAATTTATAGATGAAATAAATTAAAGGTGAATGTTGGGCCTGTCAGGATTTGTAAGTTGTAAGCATTTAATGTTGGTTCTTTAATTAATATAATTTTAAATGTAAGGAGCAGATTGTGTGAGAGAGTGTGTGAGAGAGAGCTCTGTGTAAGTCACAACCAAATGTAATGTTTTTTTCCTCTCCAACAGCTCTTCAGGGAAGTCAGGATAATGAAAATATTAAACCATCCAAATATTGGTAAGTTGATAAGACCAAATGTTTTAGCTGTAAAAGGTGTGTGTTCTCTCTCTTTCCCTCTCTCTTTCCTTCTCGGTCCCGCACTCTCCTTATGGCTCTGTGATCTGCAGAGTAAAACCATCCCCCAATTTCCTTCTTGGAATTTGTTGGGATTTCCTGCTTGCAAATAAGATAATGACTAGTTGAATCAGACATATCATCATGTCTGCATAGAGAGAGGCTCTGTGTAGCCCCGCTGTAAATTTATATTGGATGCAGTAAATGCTTTCTGAAATTCGTGTGTGTGTGTGTGTGTGTGTGAGAGAGAGAGAGAGAAGGAGCAAAGGTTTCCTTGGAGACCTTCATTGCTAGTGGTGCTGTACCTTGCAGAGGAGCAGTGACGTGATTATGGATGTGCAGTGGAGAGCTTGTCTCCTGGTTCGACTTTGCAATATACCTTTTGGCCTTAACAATAGAGATTGACGATATTGGTTTTTCAGTCCTGATATCGTTGCTGATTATTGCTAGTTAACGAGGCCGATAACCAGTATTTAGAACATGCAAAATTTTGAATATGCAAAAAAAGATCTCGGTCAAAATTTTGAATTTTACAAACATTGGGCCTCATTCACCAACCATTCTTAAACCTCTCTTACACACTTTTCACGAAGATTCTGGCATTCGCTAATGTGTTCTTATATTGAATTTGTTCTTAGCTAAGAACAGAATCCAAGCACACTCAAGACCAGTCGTACACTCATTTGAGTGATGATAGTTTGTTCAAAATAATCGGTTGTGACAGTTTTGTTAATTGTACATTTGATTAAATGATAATATTTTAATGTAATATATTGGTGGCCTTACACAAACAAACAATATTATTAATTAAATAATGATTAAAATAATCTATAAATATTAATGTAAAATTATTTATTGATATTTATAATAATTATTATTATCTGTTATTCATATCACTTGTTCATAATAATAATTATTTATCAGCTCATTAATTAATATATATCAATAAATAAATATTTTTATGGTAATCAGTGGATTAAATCCTGCCTTGTTCAGTTATTGATTAGGACGGAGGATTAACGTCCAATGTGCTTCTACATTGAGTAAATGGCAAAAGAAACACAGCGAAAAGTCGTAAAAAATGCAGTACACTTTCAAGTTATATCACTAAGTTATATATAGAGTCTTTTGTTGTTTTTTATCAGTTTTTTAATGACTGAAATTGTACTATACCACACATTGAATTAACCAGTGCATTTCAAAGTATCAAGAACATGTTATTTTTCTCCTTTTGGCATTTACTTAACGTGAAAGCGAATTAGATGTTAATCCTCTATGCGTTTATTTAATGTTAAAAGTGACTACTCGAGAAATTGTGTGCCTGCAACAGGGCTGCAGTGATTTGGCACAACAATATCTTATTTTGATGTCATTGACATTCTTCTAGGTCTGACTTTTGCTACGGCCTACAGTCAGAAACTAGCTACGTTTTCAATTACGAATACATAGGATTCATCATTCTCTTATGACCACCAGGTGAAACAATTCTCCTGTTTGAAGATACATCATGAATCGACAGATTATTCTTAGCAAACTTTTAAGAACAAATTTAGAAATTCTTAGAGGATATTGGTGAATGTTTCCCATTAAGCTCAACTGAAACTCCTATGCTGTGTGTGAGTGTGGTGTAAGAGACAACAAGGCTTCAGCGTTGATTGGCTACCACTCGTTATGACGAATAGCCAGTAGACTGTAGAGTGCCGGACATTAAATGAAGCAGCAAGTCGAGAGCAAATGGCACAGAGAAAAGAGACGGCAGTGGAGCCGCAGTGGTGCACACCTTGTAGGAGTATAGGAGTTATTGTGCTTTGTCCTGTGGAAGCAGATCTTTAAGGAGAATGTGTTGACAAAGTGCCATAAAAATGCCATGGTGTCAAGTTGTATTGGTTTTTAGGAACAACGAGGGCTGGGCGATATGGACCAAAAATCATATCTCAATATTTTTTGGTAAATGGCGATTATACGATATATATCTCTGTATTTTCTGTGAAGTAATAACAAAAAATAATTCTGGGTCAAAGCCACATGTATCAACTGTCACAGGGGCACTTTTATTAAAAACAAACTTTTTATACATAATACTATATATATATATATATATATATATATATATATATATATATATATATATAAAATAAAAAATGCTCTCTGATTAAAAATAAAAATGTAAATATAATATGGGATCAAATTTCTACGTCAAAAGTATTACATTAACAGATTGAAAAATAATAAAAGCGTAAATTCAACATGCCAAACCCTTTACAAATGATGTTTTCAAAACTGTAACACAATTCAGCATTTGTTATTGCGGTGCATGTAGTGATTAATATCAAATCATTTGTGCAAATAAAATATAAATAATCAGGTCCAGAGGCAAATTAACATGGCCTCCTGTAATAAATGATAAGAGTCTCTCTAAAAGCAGCCTTGTCACAGCCTGTGAATATACATGAAATATTAAGTAAAAATACCAAAATAAATAAAAGTGATCAATTATTTATACTAAATTTACAACATAAAGCTTGCAGAAAATATTCATAACACACGTAAGAAATGTATCGGTCACCCACTAACAAAACAATTAAGGCCAATTACCTGAGACTGTCCAGCATTTGCTGCCAGCTATTGGTGGCTATCCATCTTCACACCTGTAGGAGTTAGCCACAGAAGTCAGTCGCACCGGAGTGACGTAATCTCCCCCTTTGACTGATTGGCTAGAGGAGCAGCTGTCAATTCAGACTAGTTGACCAATGGTGACTTTAGGGCTGAAGCCCGCCCTAACCCACATCAAACTCTAGCGGCAAAAGTTTTTTGAAGCCTTAGCGCAAAAGTAAGAAGCAGTGAAAACCAAAAAGGAAAGGAGCATAAGCACACAAAAAATAAAAAGAGCGGAAAACCTGATTTTGTTTGTGGACTCGAAAAATGCTGAATTCGTGTTTCAGTTTTGTGCAATATCATTTGTAATGGGTTTACATTTTGAATTTGTGCTTATTATTTTTCGACCCGTGACTGCGTTGTTTGTTTTTCTAAATAACTTTGCATCTATTTTTCGTTTTTGTGCGTTGTAATTTTACATTTTTAAAAAAAAATGTTTAATTTTTTTTATTTACGCTTATTATTTTTCGATCTGTTACCGCAATACTTTTGACGGAAATTTGATCCCATAATATAACAAATACAGAGCAAAAAGAACGAGCGTCAAAATGCTTCCTCTTTTACAATAACCTGTACAAACAACAAAACTGACTGAACAAAATTGATTAACTCCTGGTCAGTGTATCCTGTGCAAATCTCAAATAATAAGTCAAATATTGAGAAAATAAATAACAAGCTAGGGCCTAAGAAAAAAAAAGGTTTGGTTCCTGTTGGTTGTCAATTGAGGTCATGGGACGGTAGGGATTTTTTTTCCCTCCAGTGTCAGCAAGGGATGGGAAATTTATTTTATTTTTTATTTTCCTTTACAGCAGTGATGTTGTTTTTTCATAACGTAGCCTACCTGTATGGTGTCACATCAATGCCAAAACTAGAGTGCGCAAAATGGTGTGCTGCAAAAGTTTCGCGAGCGTAAGTTTCAAAGTCGCGAGCGCAAATGTGAAACTCGAGAGCACAAAATTAAGATTAAGACAAATAATTGCTTATTAAATGTGTAAGACCTAACTATTAAATTACAGTTATAAGGTCAATAAACTATAACGTTTAACCTACCTGCCACTGTTCCTGTTCCTCCGTCATCTTTGACTTTTCTGTAGAAACTTTCTGTAGCGTGCAGTCAATTACAAAACCAGGAGCCATCGGCCAATAGGATTTGCAGGCAGAAACAGTCAAAACCCCACCCCCAAACTGCCAAAACCCGCCCCTTTCAAACCGCACGCGTAGAAATCTCACTCGAGCAAAAAGCCGCTCGTCAGTAATCTATTTTGCGGGCGAGGACATTTAACACATCGAGAGGAAAAAAGACATTCAAGAGAAGAAAAATACAGTTTGCATGCAATATTATCACAACCATGCACTCGATTCTTAATTTTGTGCTCTCAAGTTTCACATTTGCGCTCCCGACTTTGAAATTTACACCCGCAAATTTTTTGCGGCAAGCCATTTTGCGCGCTCTAGTTTTTTGCATTGATGTGACGCCATATGCCGGACCTCTTAGTATAATTTTACCGCAACAAAAATTATATCGATATAAACGATATCGTGTAATCCTATATCTCGTATGAAAATATATCGATATATTTTAAAAACTCGATATATCGCCCAGCCCTAGGAATAACATTACCATACAAGTAACCATGCACTTCTCATTATATGACTTTGCACATTGCAGGATTTAAAACTAAACCCAAAATCAAACACAACCTATTGGCACTGCTGTTATCTTTGCCATCTCTTATTAAATGTGCCCTTGTTATAAACTACATTAGGAAGTTTGCTTGAAGGAGAAAATTATAGTTGTTTTGTGAGCAGGTGTGTGTCTGTGTATGGAAGCAGTGCTTAGTGCTTGCAAAGAAGGACCTTCTAAGTGTAACATCCATCTGGGTCTTTCTGGGGACAATAAAATCTACAAATAGTGGGGGATGAAAAGAGATGGAGGATGGTAACTGCTTATACACCCTAATGGTCATATATTTGACTATACGGAATAAACAAAGTTGCTCAGCTAAAAGGTTTGTTCAGTGCATTGGCGCCACATTCACCCACTGAAGAACTGAGTTTGTTGTGTTAGACAGGTTTGTCTGATTTCTTTGACTAATTGTTTTGTCTTTCTCATTTACTTCCCTGTGATCCATCTACTTATTTCCTGGCAGTAAAACTCTTTGAGGTGATTGAGACAGAGAAGACGGTGTTTCTTGTGATGGAATATGCCAGTGGCGGTAAGTGTGTGCATGCACATGTGCGTAATCAACAGTATTCACTTGCTTCACTTTTTTGGCTCTTTTTTGTGCAGGAGAGGTGTTTGACTACCTTGTGGCTCATGGGAGGATGAAGGAGAAAGAGGCCAGAGCTAAATTTAGACAGGTGCAGTATTCTTAATTGTACACTGCGGTGTATCTTATGTTTACATAGGTTGATCTTTGTTTGTGAGTACTCAGGCCACAAATGCCTTTTGTGCAATATTTTATGTATGAGCCACATCCTGCAATAGAAAATGTGTGTTATGCTGTGCTATAGAATGCTATAGAAAATTGTCTTTAATTTGCAAAATGAGATTGTGATCGTTTAGTGCACATTTCTTTCTCACCATCATTGAATTAACACTCCCTCTTTTATGGTGAGCTTGTTAATGACTTCTTGTCATTAGATATATTCCATAGTCCACTGATTTATTTTCAGATTCCTTCTATTAAAAAGTCATTAGTCGCATGGCCGTACTTCCTCACTAACTGAAAGCCCTCCATGTATTAAACAGAGGATGGAACTGATGGAATATTACATTTAGGAAAACCACCAGTGGCGCTGTACTCTCCCTGATGGGGATAATATACATTATGGGTATTGAGGTGTCATTACAAAGTTCATAACAACTTCCAAAACACCTTAACTACAGCTTTCTTTAGAGAAATGTTTTGCAAAATGTCAGTGAAGGATCTTTTTTTTTTATTTCCTCCTCTCTCAATGTGAAACGTTATCACTTTCAGATTGTGTCTGCAGTGCAGTACTGTCACCAGAAACACATTGTTCACCGAGACCTTAAGGTAAGCATTGTGATTGTGAAAGTGAATGAAAGTGAGTGATTATTTGTCATTGTGACCACACCACAGCACACAGTGCACCACAACCACACCTCTGCATTTAACCCATCTGTGAAGGAGCAGTGGGCAGCTAACAAGCGCCCGAGGAGCAGTGCTTGGGGACGGTACCTTGCTCATGAGTACCTCAGTGGTAACTTAACTGATCCTGGATTCGAACCTGCGACCTTCTGATCACGGTGCGAACACCCTACCGTTACGCCACCAACTGCCAAAGTTGTGACTGTGTATGTTTGTGTGTTTCCCATTAGGGTTTAGATCGGATACAGCCTAAATCATTATATATTGTAAGGTAATTGATAACTAGTGTAAGAAATGCTGAATCTGTTTTTTCTGTTTATCCTTAGTGTGTGTGTGTGTGTGTGTGTGTGGCCATGTATTTATCGCATTGTGGGGACAGTTTTGTCCCCTGAATCACTTTTATCTGTTTTTTTTGGGCAAAATGACTATAGAAAATGTGCTTGTTTTCTTTGAGAAACTAAGAGGTAAAAGATGTGCTTTTGGTTACTGAGGTTAAGTTTAGGGTTAGGATTAGGTGTAGGTGTAAAATTATGTACTTTAGTCATTATGGGAGTCTATGGAAGGACCTCACGAAGATAGTAATACATAGAGTGTGTGTGTGTGTGTATGTTTGTGTATGTTTGCATGCCCATGCATGCATATCTGCATCCAAGACTAAAAGTGCTTCCTGAGTACTCTAGATTGCTGATGCTTACACACAATAAATGATCCATGAGAATTGAGAGGACTGAGTGCTAACCGCATGTATAGGAGAGAGAAAGATTGTTGGTGGGCCAGACGGAAAAGGATCCCATAGTATATGGTGTTAGATGCCATATTTTCTGTTTTTAATGTGTTTGTGCTGTCTAATACATAATGCATAGCCTACCATGTTCAGTTTTGTCCCTTAAGGAGAAAGCAGAATTGTGAAGCACAGGAGATATCTGAGCTGCTGTCTTAAATGGCTTTACGTACAAAGCTCTTGTGAGACAAGATATTCGTTTCGCAAAACACAGCTGTAGCACAGCTTGTCTAGATGTTGCCATTCACAACACTTCTGTTCAAAAGTTGTACAGCTTTTTTACTAAACATGTGGGCTTAACGTGTGAGAGTGTTTGACCACATTGAACCACCATATTAACAAAAAATAGCCGTGTCTTTGTATGGACTAAAAGTAGAAACTGAAGAGTCAAAAAGTATGGGGGTCTTCTTTTTAAGCACACTTGTTGCAATGAGTTAATTTAATTTGCTTCATTAAATGTGAGATAACAGTCAATGAAACAGTCAATTAGACAGTTTTTTATCTTACCAAAAAAGTCCCTAAACGTTTCAAGAAAGCCTGTTACATCTCTTCATCTCTTTACTGTTTCTCAGGCTGAGAACTTGCTGCTGGATGCTGACATGAACATAAAGATAGCAGATTTTGGCTTCAGTAACGAGTTCACCATGGGCAACAAGTTGGACACTTTCTGTGGCAGTCCTCCTTACGCCGCCCCCGAGCTGTTCCAGGGCAAGAAATATGATGGGCCTGAGGTAGATGTCTGGAGCCTGGGGGTCATCCTCTACACTCTGGTCAGCGGATCGCTGCCTTTTGATGGCCAGAACTTAAAGGTCTGATTTTCTCTTTAATGGCCTGCATGTTTATAGCCTTTGAGTAGTTAGTTACTGTTTTGAAGATTGTTAGAACGTTTTGGCAATTTATGGATGTTAATTCTTTCACGCTCTCTCTTGCTCACTTTTCTCTCTCTCTCTCTCTGTACAGGAGTTACGTGAGCGTGTGCTGAGAGGTAAATATCGGATCCCCTTTTACATGTCTACGGACTGTGAGAATCTTCTCAAGCGTTTCCTGGTGCTCAACCCTGGCAAGAGGGGAACCCTAGAGGTTGGTGTCTCTCATCTTTATTTTAACTATCCCTTGTCTTACAGCTTGCAGGGCAGACACACTCTCCATTTTTTTTGTCTTCTCTCCATCTTTTACTCATTTTTTTTCCATTACCACTTTGTTTGGGTGTTTGATTGTGCTCTAGGTTTGGACTATATGGCATACTGTTTTACCAAAACATTGTGTCTTCTTCTTAGGAAAGCACAACTAGACTGTACTAGAATAAAGACTACATAATGTTCATTTCTACTGACTCACCTTTGGAAATCACACTGTTGTGTTAGCACAAGCTATTATTGTAAGTAGAATCCAGGATGTGAAGTCTAAATAGCATGTGGTGTTCTAGTACTTCTATATGGTATATATGGTACAGCCTCTATATAGCCTCTATTGTTTTCTTCACTTCGTTAGTCCTCACTTCCTCAGTCAGTGATCGAGGTACATCACAGCCTTTAGAACTTCTAGGGTTAGGGTTCTGCTCTCTTCTCCTTTTATTTTTCCAGTCTTCCTTTTGTCTCTCACCACTTATGCTGTCTCCACCCTCCTCTCTGCTCGGGGCTAGCATAGTGTGGAAACACCCTATGTTTCTCTTCCCATGGAAACATGAATAATGCAGGTGCTGCTAAATGCATGGGCTCTGCGTACTCTGTACGGAAAAGTGTGGGAGCAGCCATCCGAAATGCTTACGCCGCAGCTCTCAGTGTCCAAACTTTGCATCAAACAGATTAAAGAAGAAAAGCTGTATGGGAGTTTTGCTGGAAGCATTCGCTTTCTTTCATGTCTCTTGTGTCTTAATCAACACAGCACATTCTTACCATATGTTTGTTTTCGCCAGCGTCTTAACCACACTTATCTTTGCGCCTTGAATAACTCTGAAGTGTTTGAAGCTCCAGCATCTGCTATGGAATCATGATGGAGTTGTGATATTTTCCTATTAATTGTGTTTTTTCCCCCACCCCGCCATTTCCCAGCAAATCATGAAGGACCGCTGGATCAACGCAGGCTCAGAGGAGGATGAACTCAAACCTTACACTGAGCCTGAGACAGACATTTCTGACCAGAAGCGAATAGGTATGCCGCCGACGTGGCCTCTGCTTTAAAGCTGCAAAAGAGGGTGTGCTTGTGTGTGAAGGTCGTGGGATACACTCCCCATGTGAGAGATGCATTGCCCTCCCTGCATCACCACATGGACCGCAAGATATGAGGGGGGAGAGAGAGGAAGAGATAAGATAGAGAGGGTTGATGGCAGATAGAGGCGGCGTGCACCCATCCAGGACTCTCGAGTACAAAGTGGTGGTGTTGCATAATTCTCGGCGGCTGCTCCCATCCTCCACCGCCACATGTCTGAGTGGAACTCCCCATTTATCCGCAGTACGTGGGAGCTTGGTGTGCCTCCAGCACGTGGTTGTAGGTGGCGCCTCGTATAGCGCAGACAGCAGTCAGGCATTACACAGCATACCCTGGAGTCACAGCGTACTGATCTTTATCACGCCACCACATCATAGCAGGCCAGGTGTACCTGCATACACAGCCAGCCTTACACACACACATGCACAGACATACACACTGTTTTTGTGCTTGAGATTCAAGGTTGTCACGAACAAGTGTAGCATGTTAAATATGCAAGAAAAAATTATTGGTGTAAATTATTTATAGAATTTTTTAAAGTACCCCTAAAAATATTAAATAGTTAAACAAATTCATGAGTGATATGTTAAAATATCTGAATATGAAAAGAGGGCAGTTTTGCTGTGTTATAGACAGTGTTCTAATTAAAGGAGTTTGTGCTACTAATAAAATGTAAAAATCAGGTATGTCATGGTTTACAGTCAAATGACCTTAAAATGGAAGCTTCTTTGGCAATAGTGCTTCTGAAACGTCTCTCATTTATCAGCTAAACAGACAGTTACTGGGGCGAGGCAAGTCCCTTAAGATCCCAGTTATTCTCGTCATGGTCTTTCCTCACTCCCCAGCCTTGCTTGCAAACTCATCTGCTGCAGATTAGGAAGGAAGTGGTAGAGTAGAATGAAATGAGCGCCTCTCTGAATGTGCTCCCGCATGCTTTCAGCGTTGCTTGACGTGCTTCGCCGTGAAGAAGGCACTTAGCTGGTCTGTACATGGATTCCCTCGTGCCTGTGCAGTGCAGAGACTTTGTGCTTTCTCCACTCCACTCCAGCGTAGCATCGTGCAACGCAACGTGAGTTGCCAGGAATAGCTTTTGGAGACATGTGCTGGAGCCTATGCTCCAAACAACACGTTGGGTTCTTGAGTTGAGGCATTTGTGTACTTGGTAAAGCAGCTTCTTGAAAAGCACAGTTTGAAATGTATTTAATTGCAGATTACAAAATAGGCCATAAAATAGCCATATCTGCTAATACGGCAAAACTGAACAAAACAAACAGATTACAAATTAGATACCCTAACCTGGAATTTGTAAAGTATTCTGTTTTGGCATCATGCATTCATTCTGTCGAATCAGTGTGCAGAAATGTGTTATCATGTAAACAGGAGCAACACTACACATGAACACCAGTACCAGAGAGCCAGTGTTGTTGGTAGTCTAGCGCAATGCATCTCATAGTTTTTTGGCAAATATTAGTGGGCCGTTGGTAGCGTGATGGTTAGAGAGTTGGCCCCATGATCGAATGATTGCCGGTTGGAGTCTAGGAATGGTAAAAGTACCCCATTGGTTCTCATGAGCAAGGTACCGACCCCAAGCACTGCTCCCCGGGTGCTGCCGCAAAAGCTGCCCACTGCTCCTTCACGGATGGGTTAAATGCAGAGGCCGCATTTCGTTGTGGTGCACTGTGTGTTCACAATGACAAATAATCACTCACTCACTATTCTAACTCTTTATAGGTACAGAAGCTACAATACTTAGATAGTCAACCTGCTAATTAACAATTATTTGTCATTGTGAACACACAGTGCACCACAACGAAATGCGACCTCTGCATTTAGCCCATCCGTGAAGGAGCAGTGGGCAGTTGACAAGAGCAGCACCTAGGGAGCAGTGCTTGGGTATGGTACCTTGCTCATAAGTATCTCAGTGGTAACTTTACCGGCCCTGAATTCGAACCTGTGACCTTCCAATCATGGGGCGAACACCCTACCGTTACGCCACCAACTGCCCTATACCTAATCAATAAGCTGCATACGACTTTCAAGATGCTTCTTTTGGTTGGAAGTAAAGTCTTTGCTGGTGGCAAACAGAGGTTGCACTGCACAATGATGTTACACTGTTTTTTTTTTTTAAACTTCCTTTAACATGAAGTACTGCATGAATTTCCAAGACAGAAATGGATTCCTGTCCTGGTGTTGTCATTGCAGCTTCATTACCCCAAGTCAGAGTTAGCAGACAATTAACACAGCTGCATGTGTTTTGCATGTTTGTTAGTTGCATGTTTTATTTCAAGTGTGCTTCCTGAATGAATTTAATAGGGAATTAACATGTTGTTGTTGTTGTTATTATTATTATTATTCATCTATTCATTAATTCCAACAATGTAACTATATCTGGTTGCTATCTAAATGGACTTTAACTGGATTGGAAAACAATTACCCATGTTTTGTATGTCAAAACATGTAATGATATTTACATTTATAGCTGATGCTCTTATCCCGAGCGACGTACAGTCGTGCTTTGCAGTCCACCTCTGTTCTTCAGTCTGTAAAGCTAGACTTAAATCAGCAACTTCTGAGTTACCGCCAACTATGTTACATACTTAAACAAAACCTCTTAGAGAAAAATGAAAGTTAGTGCACAGGTAACAATCGTACACGTAGATTTGTGAATTTTTTTTATTACTTGGAATTTATACTCTGGATGTCTACTATGCAGATGTGATGGTAGGCATGGGCTACTCTAGGGACGAGATCCAGGAGTCTTTATCCAAGATGAAATATGACGAGATCACAGCAACCTACTTGCTCCTGGGCAGGAAGGCCAACGAGGTAACACATTTCCCATTGTATAAACACTGTACAAAATATTCAGTATGCAACAGTTCACGAGGAGTGTTTACTGGCTAAATTGTGGGCTTTGGTACTGCAGGAGGTGAATGACTCCAACTCCGGTGGAAATCTATCCTTGGCAAAGACCAGGCCCACTAGTGAGATGAATGGCCAGTCACCAGCACACGCCAAGGTCCAAAGAAGTGTGTCGTCCAATCAGAAAGCCAGACGCTACAGCGATCAAGGTGATGGCAAGCTTTGTGAAAATCGGTTGTTTTACATGTCAGCCAGCAAAAACTGTCCTTTCAGTTTTCTGCACAAAGCAGAACGTGATCTGATAATTCACTTTTTTAGTAGTCACAAAGCCTAAAATGTCCTTCTCGGCATCCTGGCAGTTACTCTAAATTTATTAGTGTCCAACAGCAGCATCTGTCCCATCTCTCGTTTCTTCTCTTCTCTTGCAGTTGGTGGGGTCGCTAACTCAGGGTTGAGCAACGTTAAGAGGGCTGCTAACAGTACAACGGACAGTGATGCCAAGCAGGACGGAGGAGTGGGAGTCCGTAAAGCGCCGACACACAGCCCCCCCAGCCCCTTACTGGGCAACGCCAACAACCCCAACAAAGCCGACATACCTGAGCGCAAAGCAGGCAACTCCATCACTCCTAATGTGAGTTTGTGTAGTTGGTTTAAAGTGTGTTTCAACACCTCCAGTTTATACTGCATCTGCTCTGATCAGCTGCTGAGCAGAATTCATTTTGGCAGCTACTTTAGATGTAGTCTTAGTCTCATGGCACATTTTTTATATGTGTATAGGAAACATGCTGTACCTAAACCGTTTTGCGATGGCACGGCACTTTGTTTTTACATTGTGTAAGACTTAGACCAGTGTTGCTGATGTTGGTGATGCGTTCGAGCAATGCCTTGACATTGTGGACACAGGTCGCTTTATGTGTATCAGAAAGCATTTGTTCCCGGCAGAGTTCCTCATGCCAGTAGAAATAGCGCCTTTTTAAAACAAATAAGCATTTTTATGTGGTCACATTTTAGTCTTTTTTTTAAATTATCCTTCATAGTTTTAGTCGACAAAAGTAGTAACATTTCAGTCGTTGTGGCGTCTCTTCATCTTCTTTTAATGGAGTGTGTTTTGTGTGATTCCTATCGGGGTTGTAGGACCAGAGCCAATCCCAGAACTTCGGGTGCGAGCCGGGGACCGATCCTGTGTGGGCGCCAATACAACACACACACGCACATTCACACTTCAAGGGGCAATTTAGAATCACCAGTCAACCTAAAAAAAGAAAAAAAAAGAATCATCAGTCAACCTATAGTGCATGTTTTTGGAAAGTGGGAGGAAACTTGAGCATCTGGAGAAAACCCACGCAAACAATGGGATAACACACAAACTCCAAAGAGCCGAAGGAGATAAAATCCAGGACCTTTTCGCTGTGAGGCGACAGGGCTAACCATCGTGCCACTGTGCAGCCCCTAAATAAATAGTATCTGTTAATCTAACTTTATTTTTGGCCCAAGCAACACTGTATGCACTGAAGCCATATTACCATTCGTTATTTAAATTGCATCACTTAGTTGTGGGTTTAGGGCATCTGCTCCTGTATGGCTGAGATCTCATCTGCACAGAAGGCATTGCTTATATATTTTGAGAGACAAACTAGATTCATTTTGAATATCTGACAGTCTCCGAGTTAACATTTTAGTCACACGTCTTTAACGAAATCAGAAATGAATTTTGTCACTGCTTTATTATTAAAGCTCTTTTTTGAGCTCATCGGTGCCTCGTCTTAGTCATGAGAGAAGCAAAGAGGTCGTTGACGACCATTTTTCATCACACTTTCCATTAACAAAATTAGCACTATCTGCTGAGCAAAAACTCTTGTTTTTGTGTTGCTCAGAATAACTCCGGATCTGGAGGAATGTCCCGGAGGAACACGTACGTGTGCAGTGACAGAAACAACACCGACCGCCTCTCCGTTATTCCCAATGGGAAGGAGAACAGGTATGTTTCTCCACACGGGCAACTCGGGTGGCCAGAAGTGCTTTGGAACTTTTATGTAACGCTTCTTAAATGTATGCACGTCTTTGCAAGACCCTGACAGAATGTGGAAAGTCGCTACAGCACATTTTTTTTAAAAGTAGGTAGGAATGACTCATCTCTCATCTTTTCCCCTTTCTGTCTCCTCGTCTTCCTCCTTTTCCATCTTTCTGCAGTGCGTCTCTGTCTCCAGACCAGCGGAACCCCGGTGCCTCCACACACAGTATAAGCAACTCTGCAACGTCTGACAAACTACGCTTCCCACGGGGCACGGCGAGCCGCAGCACCTTCCACGGCCCCCCTAGGGAGCGGCGCACCGCCACATACAACGGACCCCCGGCCTCCCCAACGCAGCAGCCCCGCAGTCGTGCAAATGCCAACAACCTGCTCACCAAGCTCACCTCCAAACTCACACGCAGGTAAAACACTTGTTCAGGCCCACCGAGGCAACACCCGCACAACTGAGATCATGCAGAATAAATTCCAGCTGGGCTTTTCTCAGGCACGGCATTGTTTTTTGAGGACTTACTTATCTTACGGCAGTTACACAACTTGCTCATTTTAGCATGAGGATTCAGAGCCTTTTGCCCCGAAACATTGTTTTTGATGGTCCTAGGGAAATCCCATGAGCGAATCATTTTCTCATCTGTAATGTTTACATCCTTATTTTTGTCCTTTCTTTTGTGTTGTAGAAACATGTCATTCAGGTTTTCCAAAAGGTAGGATTTCAAATTTGGGGAAATTATAATCAACTAAAAGGAGTGTAAAATATAATACTAACAATTAGTGGTTAGTGGGCTCCTCTGATTTGCTGTGATGGTGTCTTAGCCTGTGGGTTTTAATTAAGCATGCCTTAAAGCCTTATCTGCATGCGAATGCAACTAGGCAGAATCAGTGTAATGCTACTAATCACGCTTATCTGCTTGGTGGGGGCTACCTGATGTCACAGTTGGTGCTTTTTACACAATCAAGTGTTGTACAAGCGCAAGATTCAAAGCGTTTTTTTTTTACGCATTCGCAGATTTGAGTTATAGCCTGAACTTCAGAATGAAGAAATATTTGAATGACTGAGATTTGTTGGACTGTACATTTGCCAGGAAACGCTTCTCCAAATTCATGGCTCAGTTCATGCCTCAGTTTTTGAGCTAGAGTTCTGTTCAAACATCTTTTTTTTATTGTATGTTTTCTTTGTTGTATGTTTTTGTTAGCATTGTTTAGTAAAACCTGACGTCTTGCACACAAATGAATCTTCCCGGTCCCTTCCCAGTGACACATACAGCTTATAAGTGAATCTCTGGTATCAGATCAGTACTCAGTCTTGACTCAAAGCACAGGTATCAGTATCTGACTGAATAGGTTGGATCAGTTCATCTAGTTTAAAACTCTAGGGTAACTTTAGAGCACACATTATATTTAACCTCTTCTCTCAGTGCCTCCTATTTTTTATCTGCAACTGAAAACCAGTAAAAAAATATCTTTGGATTGTGCTACTGTGAACAAAAACCTATACGGAGGACATGTTTATCAAAACTGGATGCCATTAAACACACACACACACTCGCATGTAACGTGTGTGATTTCCTAGAGTTGCACCGATACCAGTATCGGGCCGGTACTTAATTAAAATACTTGTACTCGTGATACCACGTACCGATACCACTCAATTGTATTTCACTATAACAAACTGGTCGTAGTCGGTGGATATAATTTGTTGCCCTACCTGACTTCAGTGTTTAAGGGGAGAACACGATGTTTGTTTTTAACTGCGGCGCTCAGAGAGCTTCAAGTTGAAATCTGTTCTAGAACAGCGTTTTGCTCATCAGTGTCACTTCTCTCTTGTTAGCCAATCAAAATCGAGGAAGCATTAGACAAAATGTAAGTATAAGTAGGGCTCCTAATTTTCTAGTCCTGAATGTGCCAGCTGAGTAATAGTTCGGCTAACTTTTAAGCTGGCTGTGTAAACTATGCAGCACATTTCATTTCCTTTATCTGCTTATAATTACATTTTGTCTAATGTGATGACCTTGCCTTTTAGAAGGCTTTATTTTTAAAACCAGAAAGATCTGTTTATTTTTGGCGTGGAATAGCCTTGTGTTAATGATTATAAGCTTATTATAATCTGCAAAGGAGAAAATTAAACCTGCCTCCCAATTAATTGCGCTTTCATGGAAATTCACACTAAGAAGTATCAGAATCGGTACTGGGTATCGGCAAGTACACAAATAAAAATACTTGTACTCGTATCGGTTTGTAAAAAAAGTGGTATTGGTGCATCCCTAATATTTCCCAAAAATACAGCTTGTCCTATCTGTGTTAAAGTGTGAAATTGAAATGTGATTTGACTTAATCTCTACCGGGGTCGCAAGGACTTCGGGCCCAAGGCGGGGACCAACCCTGGGCGGGCGCCAACCGACCACAAGAGACAAACTCACGCACATGCGCATTCAACCCACGCCAGCATGCAAACTCCACACAGAAAGACCCCACAGCCCACCCAGGGATCAAACCCAGGTTGGGGTTGGTGGGTGGAGTATATATTCTTTCTATTACATTTTAAATAATATAATTGAATTAAATTGCATTAAATTTATTAATTCATAAAGATGCCCAAAACATCTGGAGATAAAATAAAAATAAAATAATTTTAAAAAGTGATTTCAGTAGTGAAACTGGATTTCATGTCAGGGACTACCGGTTAAAAACCCCTGGTTTAGAATGCCTCATGTTGGTTGCTTGGCAGTCAGAAATGGTCGTAGGGACTGTGGAAGAGTAAAAGTGAAGAGTAGTTGAGCTTGTGATCATGCAGGAAAGAGCGAGGTTGAGAGAAGTGAACCCGCTGTTGACTGACGACACTCCCATCTAGTGGTAGAAACTCAGACACCGGGACGTTAGTGGATTTAGTGTCATCCCACATCCTTCTCACTTTTTCCTTTGTTCTCCATTTACCATTTTCAGTGTTCTTGTGTTTGTATTTTTTTTTTATCTTTGTTTGCAAAGGCCTAGGGGATCAGTTTAGAATGAAAGACGTTTTAAAGATTTTTTTTAATCCACATTCACTCCCTCGCTCCTGACCTGCAGTGCTGCTGCATTGACTGCAGTCCGCTGGCGCAGCGCTTTGGCACTTCCTAATGAATGTGCCTCTGGGAAGAGCTTAGTACAGAACCAGCGCCCGGACTTGTAGCAGATCCTCCATTTCTAGCACTTTCCAGTGTCTCTTTGCTCTACTTCTACCTGCCAATTAGCCTCATGTGGGAGAGAGTATTTAAGATCGACAAATTTGCATATTTTCACACACCAACGCTGACACTGACAAAATGTTCCCTTTTATTGTCTCTGGTGTTTCAATCTGCCCCTCTTTCCTCCTTCCTCTCTCCTTTTCTTTCTCTCACTTCACTTGTTCTTTCTCTCCCTCCTTTTTCCACCTCACGCTCTCTTCTCCTTCTACTACTACTTCGTTCTCTCCGGCCTTCTCCACCAGGGTCACTTTTGACCCGAACAAACGGCAGAGTGCCGTCAAATCAGGGTCGGAGGCTGCCTCCGTGCCCCCTACCCTCTCAGCCCCCTCCAACCCTGCGCCAAAGACTCTTAGTAAGTCTGTGCTCTTCTCCTTCTCCACCATCACCACCACCTCCCCCTCTTCTTCCTCCTCCTCTACTCTCACCCTCCCCAGAACCATTTTCCTCTTACTCATTTCTTCACCTTCTGGCAACATGTTGGCTCTCCAAAAGGCGGCTCCTCCTCCTCCTCTTCTTCCTCATCTAATTGCATTCCTCTTTATTTTTAATGCTTTGATACCATTAAACTGCATCTTTTTTTGCAGATTCAGGAGCAGTGGCTATAGGGAGTTGTAGGAAAACGCAGATGGAGAGTGTCTAGAGTAAGGGCTCATTAAAATGCACACACATCCACACGGTGTGCCTAGAGAATAGAGGAGAGAGAGAAAGAGTGTGTGTGTATGTGTGTGTTACTCTGGTGTACCTAGAGCAAGTGTGTGTCAAAAACAACACAGTCCGTCTTCAGCCGAATGGAGGGTTTACTGTATGTGCATTTACATTGTGTGGATTAGCTCCTGAAAAAGTACTGTGATTTTTTTTTTTTTTTGGACTAAATATACACATTCTCTCCCATATGCAAAATAAGTAATGTAACAAATATGTTTATTAAGTGCCTTTCACAGACGAGCTGAAATAAAGTGCTGTACTAAAAACAACCATGCACTGAGTTCCCAAATTCTAGAACCTCCTTTAAGTTTTCCAACAAATCAGATGCTAAGAGACAAAAATGTTAGTTTATAGACATATTTACAGCATTTAGAAGACCCCCTTTTCCCGCTTTACAGGTTCCAAACAGAAACGAATTAACCTTAGGAAAGGCTTTCTTAAACAATAAAAAAACTAAACAAGTCGCCCAAACGAGCACAGCCTGTCGAGTGAGTTTACAGTGTCTCCATCTATCAAGATTCTAGTTCCAGCTTTTTACAAACATAACAGCAACAGCTCAGCAGCTCAGGTTTCTTCGTGGTGAATAATCCAGGGATGCAAACAGCTCTCCTTTCGGCAACTTGCACTTTTCTCGCTTCATTTTGGATGACTTGTGTGAATGGTGCAGATCAGAAAAGGTTTTTTAAAGGGTGGAGGTGGTGGCGAGGTCACAATCGATGCACTCTGAAAATAAAATGACATAATTCTATACATTGCGAACTCAATGTCTACGAAGTGATATCAGTAAGCAAGGTATAACAATTTTGGGTAGCCCACTTCAATAGCCTTCTTATTAGAATGTTGATTATGCAGGATTATGCGCAGTGTGTTTGAGCACTAGCAGCTCTCACATGGAACGCTCCAGTTCAGTCTAATCTTTCCTTTTATTACAGACAACACTCATATTTTAGCTGATACGTAACCCAAACAACAGCGTTCTACTCACAATACAGCCATTTATTTATTGGGAGGCTACCTCTCTCTTTTTTTTGGATCCCCGATTATCGCCATGAAGTCAGATAAACATACTCTAAATTAGTGTTGCTCCTGTGCTTTTGGATTCATTCGTCTCTGACCATTTCACATAACCTATTTCAAATCTGCTGACACTCCTTCAACATTTTAGTTTGCCTCCTTATTTGCTCTTTCTCCCTCATCCCCCGTTTCTCTCATGTTCTCCTGTACCTTGCCCCAGCTTCAACTTCGACTAACTGGACTAAATGTTCTGTCCGTCTTTTCTTCTTCCTTTCTGTTTTCTAATCGAACAAACTAGAGTCTCAACCGAGCTTGAGAGAAGCGGGAGATTTGAGGGCACAAGGTGAGAGGAGTTTCTGACATCCTTTGTTTCGCCCCAGTGTTGTTCGTGGGGATCTAGTTTTGGACTTTATTTGGCCGAATTTACTGTTCCACATTTGTATACAAGCTTTGTGAAGTTTTAAGGGTTGTAGGTCTGGACTTGTGTTAGAGGCATGAATGCAGCCCCTGTTCTATTGCATGTTTTGTTTAATGTAGGTTTTTTGTTACTCTGTTTGTGTTGTGATTTTTGTGCTTGTGTCAGTGGGTTGTTTTATCCACGTCATATTGTGGATATAATTCACTCTGCCCTCATGAAACGGATGCATTTATGCATGCAGAATTATTATTTTCATAGCAACCCCTAACACGCAAGCCACATTTGCAAGATATTTTCAGAAATATCTCGAAGCACCCTTTCACCTCATGCTTACATCACTACTCGCAGCTCTCACCCCTTTTCCTTCACCTGTTTTTCTGTCTCCTCATTATCCCTCTCTCACTCTGCTCTCTCTTTCCCACCAGTCGCCATGTACCTGGGGATCAGCAAAAAGATGAAGGGAAAGATGGAAAAGACGGAAAGCCCCGCTCTCTCCGTTTCACCTGGAGTATGAACACCACCAGCACCATGGAGCCGGCCGCCATCATGAACGAGATCCGCAAGGTTCTGGATGCCAACAACTGTGACTACGAGCAGCGCGAAAACTTCCTGCTCCTGTGCGTCCATGGCGACGGCCGCGCTGACAGCCTCGTGCAGTGGGAGATGGAGGTTTGCAAGCTGCCCCGCCTCTCGCTCAACGGTGTCCGCTTTAAGAGGATATCAGGGACATCCATCGCTTTTAAGAACATTGCTTCCAAAGTTGCCAGTGAACTCAAGCTATAAATATATCTATAGTCTGTCTATGTAGAGGAATATATGAAAGTGTTAAATGCTATATAGAGAAATTAAGATGTACAATCACAACAGTAGCAGTTCCAGTTTTTTTTTTTTAACAAACCACTTACCACATGTATTTAAAGTATTGTATAGACTTTAACATTGCTTAAAGCAATAACTTCTTGTCTCTCACTATCTTTTTGTTCACAAACACTGTAAAAGAGAACCGTTTTGAACCTTTCAGTTGAGACTGTACACTCCTTGACGCACGCATTGTGAGTATTCATAAAGAACGGGGAAAAAGCTGTAAGGATATGGCCCAGAAATGCGACACATAAGATCCTTTTGAAGTGAAGCTTGCTTGACTTTCTTTTCTTCCTCTCCTGGCAGTGTTTATTATGTAGGTATTTGGTGTCTTGAGAAGCCTGTGTGTAAAAGGGCATGTAAAATCTCGGTAGAGAAAAGAACTGCTTTTAATTGCTGAAAAAAGTTCTTTGCAT
The DNA here is from genome assembly GCA_032718565.1 of Distichodus sexfasciatus. Lineage (NCBI taxonomy): Eukaryota > Metazoa > Chordata > Actinopteri > Characiformes > Distichodontidae > Distichodus > Distichodus sexfasciatus. The sequence continues at coordinate 74,524 of JAVGVS010000769.1, forward strand.
CTCTGTTGCTCTGCACCCATTTGGGGTTGTTGTTTTTTTTGGTAAGTGAAAGTGTTGGTTCTTCACGCAGGCTCCAGCCAGCCCAGTTTGAGTTTCGGTTCCATTGTGTGAATGTTGAGATATTGGTGAAGAAAAAGTCAAGTTATTTATTCATTTTATTCCCACTACTCAAGTGTATTTGTGTATATAATGCATCTTTGTTTTACACCTGTTACGGTCATATTGCTTTTTTGAGTTCTCTAATCATTTGAGGGCTACTTGTAATTGGTCACTGATGAGATTGAACATGGATTCAATTAAAAACAGCTATACTGGACTGTTTGACTATACTCCACTGAATGGCTTTTATCATTTCACTAAACATGGATCATGCAAATACCATCTATACTTTGTCTGTACAGTAATCAGTCTGTATATTACGAAATGCTCTCTCTCCTTGACTCAGTTGTTTGGGTTCCTAGTGAAAGTCGGATCATTTTTGCCTGCCACTCTGTCCACTGGGTGGTGGGTGTTGTGCAAGCCTGTGAGTTTTTATACACATCAGTATTTGATGTCGGTTGGGCATCAGCATTACATTTACAGCATTAAGCAGACGCTCTCACTCTCATTCAGACCAGCATCTATTTGCTAATTTCAGTAAGTTTCCCTGCAGTAACTTAGGATTAAGGGTCTTGCTCAGGGACCCAACGGTGGTAGTGCTGGACCTAGGATATTAACCATCCAACCTCTTGACCACCAGCAACCTGCTAAGTTCTTTCTGTAGTCCATGATGATTAAGATGATCCGTAGTTGAGCGTCTTAAAACTAGACCATCACACCAGTGCTCAGTATGGACAATAGATGTGTATGTAGCAACAAATGAGTATGATGGGAAACACAAGAACACATAAAATAAAGCAAAGGAAGTGAAGACAAAGTCAGGTATAAATGGGACAAGAGTGTTTAATTATGTCAGGATGTCAACATAATGAAAGAACTCTAATGGAATAGGCCAAAACATTTTGAATATAACATGCAGCACTGGATGGAATCAACATATCTTTTCAAATCATTGACAGTGGAATTTGTGGAGCGAGTTTTGCAGAAGCGAGGTAGATGGGCAAGGTTGGCTGGGTTTACTTTTGGGCAGGCACGAGTTCGTCAATGGACTGGCCCTTTTCCAGTCTCTTCTCCATTTCCACCAGCAGTTTAACTCCGTCCACCACCATCTGAACCAACTCGACCTCTGAGAAGCCCAGTCGGTCTGCGTTGGAGATGTCAAACACTCCACCAACCGCAGCAGTGTCCACACCACCTGAGAGAAACAGAGTCGTTAACAATAAAGATGTCAGCCTCACATTCACTTGGGTCTTCAGGTGTCAACATAGGACTGTCTAAACTGGCTTGCAGATAACATACAAAAATATAAGACAGTTCCAATAATGAACACTAGGTGATGCTGTTAATATGCACCATTAAAAACACTTGCACAGGAAAGTTCAGCAACATCAGCATGCTTAGAGTTAAAAGTGTGTTTAATATCCAGGGAATAATAGTAATTAAAGACAGGAATTAAAAACATGATGCTGAAATGACTCAAAGAAAACCACGTGGGTATGAAGCCTCAGCTTTAAAGATGCATGTTTAGCTTGGTGCATCTGGCTCTCAGTTCCAAAGAAACTTTGGACACCCCTGGACTAATGTGCACTTGGTCCAACCATAATATGTGGCTGGAGTTCAACTGTAACGTGCAACATATTTACCAGTTCCACGTTTCTGCAGTCGTAGTCTCTTGAGGACCTCCTCAAACTTGCTGTGTTTGCTCAAGTTGGGGAGCTTGACGTGAACTCCGGCCCTTAGACCTGTGCCCAAGTTGGATGGGCAGGTGAGAATGTAGCCAAGGTGCTCATTCCACATAAATGCATAACCTTTGTTCTTGAACAGTTCCTCGATCTAAAAGCATAGCCACTCGGATTAAAAATATATACATTTATAATAATGCTATTTTGAGGTTAAGCACTTTACAGTTAGTAACATCATGCTAAATGCTTACCTTGGTGAGGCCTGTGCAAAAACGAGTGAAGACTTCCTTCATGTTTCCACCTTTCTGCATTGAGATGACACGCAAGTGATCCTCCTCATTAACCCACACCAGGAAGGTCTTATTGTCATTGTGCCTGACAGAGATAAGACAGATTGCGAAATGAGAAACGATCAAACTCTAGGAAAACACTGTAAATTTTATTTGATATGAAAATGAATCATATCAACATTGTGATTCTTGTAACACACTCACAAATTTTTACCAAAAAAGTCAGCACTGCTCAAGTGCTTATTTAAACTCATTTCACATGAATGTTCAATGCACACCAGCATGAGTAGTTTGCTGCAAAGCCTGTGATGGACTTACCAGATTCCCCTGGCATCAGGCCAATCACGGGCCATTCCAGAGGCCAGCAGGAGAGGAGACACGGGCTTGTCAAACAGGAAGTGGTCATCAATGAGCTGCTGTTGCTCTGCCTCGGTCATATTCTTCAGAGCATAGTACTTTCCTTTCAGATCTTCACTCAGAGCACCCAAAGCTTTAAAAAAAAGTTAGTGCTACTGTAGCTGATTAAAGGTTACTCACATAAATGAAATCAGCGAATAAGGATTCATTTCAAATTTAGTAAAAATAAGAATGTCACTTTCTTGCTAAAACAATAGTAAATTTCCTGAGCATTTTAAAAGTTTGAAATCAATGTACTTAAAAATTTATTTCTTATGATCACCATCACTTAAAGATGTAGAGGTTAGAAAACTCCCAGATGACAGAAATTATGGCCTTTTATAAGAAATCAAGGACAATTACTTTCTCTTAACGCCAGGGGGAGGCAAAACCCCTGCTCTAACCCCTAGCAGGGCGTCACAGAACAAATACCTTCCACAGAGAGTTTTTCAACAGCTCTCCTCTCTCCACGGCTGCAGTGTGGTGGCAGGCAAAACCCACGAATGCTCCTGCCGGTACGAACACGAGAGCTCAGCACATAGTTGGGGTCCAGGTCATCCCCACCCTTTAATAAAAATTGAGACAATGTGCATGTTAATAGCCTAAACACAGGCAGATGTATATTGTGGAAGTTGGCAAAGGCCTGTAAAATGTTGTACCTTGAGGTTACTTGAGTTGAGGTCCGTTTTATGTTTGTCTGTGGGCTTGTATCCACCGTGTCTGTCCTGAATGACAGGGTCCAGCAGCTCCTTAAACACCTCATAAGTCTCCTCGTCTCCAGCCACACAGCCCACAGTCATAATGAAGGGGTGACCTACCACGGGTTTAAAAAAAAAACAACAACCCACATTCGATCCTCAGCAAAAACACCCTCTGTACACTACTAACTGACCAGTATCGTTCATGCTTATTATGTTTAAATGTTATTGTCACAAATTATACTGTTATGCAAGTACAAACAGATCCAAAACATGTTTTTTAACTATAGGAAATGCTAGAGCTGGGCTATATGACATACAATTAACTGAACATTTGACCTAGATTACAATAAATGAAAGGTTATTTTGTCTGTAGGGTTTGTACTGTAAATATGGGCAGACTGGACAGGTGGCAGTCATATGACCACACACAAGGTAATGCTTTTTAATGGGATAATACATGAAGACAGACTCTGGAAAGTAACAGATTTTTAAAAATAATTGAAATAACCATCAAGAATGATACTGCATTGATTAGAGGTTCTGAATCAGTTTCAGTTCATTTTTCAATTAATTGCCCAGACCTATCACATACCACCCTGTGCGGACACATGCACATTTTTCACAATGCAGAATGTGCAGTGCCAAGTAAGCCAATTTAGCAAATAATACTAAGTACATTCATGCAATAAATATAAAATGCTTCATACAGTAGAAAAGTCACCCAGTTCTCATTTTCCATGACTAATCTACAAGAAGAGTCTGTCTGATTTCAAGTAATTAACTCTAACTCCAGTCATTATGGTCTTTTACTTAAAACATTGCAATGGCATTTCCTCCCAGTATTATGGAGCTTTTGTGCAGTATTCTTCTACAAGGATTATGTCAGTCTAATTGACTATCTATAGCAGATGTATCCAACTCCTCCTCCTTGGAGATACATTTTTTCCGCCTCTTTCTTACTGCACACCCAGTTCAACTTAATAAGGCTTGGCTAAACAGCCCGGCTGAATGAGGCACAAACATGATTTCTAGATGGTCCTCATCTTTGTTTTAAATTTGATACAGAAGGAAATTCCCAAATAATGCACAGTGACCCTGTTATTAAGAGAAATCAGGATTCACAGAATACAATTAGAATGCAACATTAATCAAAGTTGATGTATGGGCTAGAGCAAGATCTAAAAGTAATTTGGCTACTCTGGACTTTAGCAAGGTCACGGCACAAAAAAAGACAATGCGCCTTGTGACGGCTTCCGTGTAATTAAAAAAAATTGTGGGTGGATCAGCCTACTTGACACTAGTTTAAAAAAAAAAAAAGGTTTAAATGCCGATAGGTTCGGATTGTACCTGGGTTGTCCACACCGGTCTGGATCACATCGTCCAGGGTAAATCCGCTGGGGGTCTGTTTGTCGCGCAGACGCTCGTATATGGCCGGGGTGAGAACCTTGGCCATGTGGTTGTTGTGCTTGGAGAGGTCGGGGTATTCCGCTTCGGATGAGTACTTCATCTTCAGTTGGTTGTGGGTGTTTCCGAAAGGCATGGTCGAGGTTTCCTGAGCCCGACGCGAAAGGGAGAGAAAAGAAGCGGGCTTAAAGCGGCAGCCGCGCGACGCGGTCCAAAAGCGCCTCGATACAAGTTTAAGCATGAAACGCCAATATTTCAGAAGAAGCCTTACCCTGTTACTCAAATCAATGCATAATATTGATATATTGCTCGTTTTTATGAATATTCTTTAGTTCAGCTTGACCGCTGAATGCTGAATTATATCCCCTATTAAGAATACCGATTGTTTCAGCGTCAAAGTCTCGGAAGGCGGAGTAATGCAGTGCTCCGGAAAAGAGAAATGACCGACTACTCCCTAAAACTTAACTTCATGTAGACTCACACTCGCTAGATATTATACATTAAGTGCATTACACACTACTAGATAATAGAAATAATAAATACAAATTGCATGCACATGCACTACTTTCGGAATGACCTAAATTACTCTCTGTCCCTGCAACGACATCATAAGATTTACCTGAATACGGAAATGAGTAGACCTCAGAGATGTGTATGGGATTAAAATCGCCACGTCTGAATAAATGGTAATTAGTGTATTACGAGTTGGATCAAAATTTTGGCTATACGCTTAAGTACACGCTTCTAACAAAGCACCAAAACACGTCTCTACCACGTTACCACAGGACGTATTTTTATGTTTATGTTTACTTCTCCAGGGTCAACATTTTACCTTAAATTGTCTGTAGATTTGAAGTGGTATTTGCCAACATTTGCCTGTCCCTTCCCATTGAATAATGCAGGCTTACCTGTGGACTACTGCTAGGTGACGACGGGGATGACACAAAGATCCCTATTTTCCCGGCTGGAGTGTGCGCCTCTTTACTTATTTCGCTCCCGTTATTTATCCGCGATTGAGCGTTCACTTTATAGTGCACAAGAGCGGCTCCTATTGGCTACTATTTGTAGTCCATTCATTCGATTGGAAGGACTGGGGTGTAGAGGATAATATATAGCGTGCACTTTGGTTACTATCAAGAAAGTAACACATTATAACGGATTTTCTCAAATGTTCTTGTATCACAATTGCTGTGCATTGTACACGTTTAAGAAGAAACATTTTACATAATGCATTATAATCTATTTACTACGCCTACGTTAAATACATTATCGTTTATACAGTTCAAAACACGTGAGTTTCACGAATAGGAATAACAGTCTTTTTCTTATAAATTGTGCAAAATGCATTTAATACAAGTAAAGTCTCCTGTCTGTACATAGTATTTTCATTTCCGCATATACTTGCCTAAAACAATTATTCTAAAATGTAGGGTAGACTGCGCCGCCCTTGATGTGTTACGTCATTTTTCTGCGACACATGAGCTGGATACCGTTGATCAAATGCTAACAAGACAAATTGTTTTGCTAATTGTGATCTTTGGATATTAATCTGTATCTGCAAAAAACAGCGGGGAAGCCTCGCCAGTCGATCAAACCCTTAGTAAGTTATTCGCATTATAAACCTCTTCAGGGTATGTGTCTACATATGTGGTCTCGGTGTGAACCACGTCCCGTTGCATGTTTCGCACGTGCGGTCCGTCTGCGGGACAACATACAGTGATAAATGTGTGACAAAATTTAGTTTCACTAAAATCCGTCAAAGGGTAGCTGACGGCAGTGCCCACAATTGTGAGTGTTTAGAACTTAAACACTAAACCTGAAGTAAAATTGTGCGAAAACTGATCAAAAATTCCTCTAACAAGTCACTTTCCTTTTAGCATCTGTAATTGAAGCTAACAGTTTTTGAGTAATTTCTGAATTTATAGGCCATGTTGGAAAGTTGAACCATCTCTCCAAGTCGGGGAGAGATGGTTATTCCTGCTATGTGAGACTGAACCATTAAATCGTTCATCACATCTTGCTCACTAGATTGGTGTTAAGCTGCTTTCCACTCCTTCTAGGCAGATGTACACGGTTCGGTTTAGGGCACTTGACTGACTAAAGGTCTTGTTAGTTTTAGTTCACTTTAAAAAAATAATAATTTTAAGCATACTCATGTAAGAAAATGTTAGTACTACAGTACATGGCAGTCGCTTGCAACCTGCGTCACTCAGGGGGCGTGTACTAGTGAGAGTCACGTTTGCTGTTGTGCGACTTATTTGTAGTCTTTTATTCCTTAGCGATGGAGGCCTAGTCGTAGGATCCTCGGTCCTTAAGAGTACTGCGCAAGGCAACTCCAATCCTGAAGAGTTGTAGTCGTGGCCAAAAATATTGGTTCCCTTGCTTTTATATCACCTGCTTAAATAACATCACAATACCAAAGCATTTGTAATTGCAGCAGTTTTCTGGGAGAAGCGGTACGTTATCTGATATAAAAGCAAGGGTGCCAGTATTTTGACCATAACTGTTTCTCAACTGTATACATGTAGGGTTGGTTTCTTGGTTTGAATTAAACCTAGTCTTGGACTAAAATGCAGGACCAATTGAGATTTACCACTCAAGCTCTAATGTAGAATAGGCATGAGTTTAATCTCAAAAAATTGCTCATTAAAGTGAGTGAGTATTTGTCATTGTGAACACACCACAGCACACAGTGCACCACAACGAAATGTGACCTCTGCATTTGACCCATCTGTGAAGGAGTATTTGGCAGCTAACAAGGGCAGCACCCGGGGAGCAGTCCTTGGGGACAGTACCTCGCTCATGGGTACTTCAGTGGTAACTTTAGTGGTCCTGGATTTGAACATCCGACCACAGGGTCGAACACCCTATCCCACCAATTTGTATATTATTGTCCAATATGATTTGGCGTGTAGTGGTACCCCTGTTTTTACTACCCTTACTAAACCTGTCATGCAGTCAAACAGTTGTGTCTGAGGTAGAAGTTATTGAACTGTGCTTGATTGTAACTCAGCAGAAATTGCCTCATGATCACTTAAAAACGTGTTTTAAATTTACTCACACTCTACCACAATGTTCTTTTCCACACAGCAACGATTTTCCTACCTAAATCGGAGCTCACCACTGCTGTCCTATGAGTTTTGTGGAGTACTCCGAGTTTATTAAGGATGGAGATGTGGTCATTATCTTCCTTGGCCATGACTCCCTGATGCCGCTCAAAGTGGAATCTGGTGCTCAAACCCAAACGCGATATGGGGCTATTCGCCACTCTAGCGACTTAATTGGGAAAAGGTTCGGTACCAAAGTGACCTGTAGCAAAGGAGGATGGGTGTACGTGCTGCACCCTACTCCGGAGCTTTGGACTGTGAGTCTGCCTCACCGAACACAAATCCTCTACACTACGGATATTTCCAACATCACTCTGATGCTGGATCTTAAACCAGGCTCAGTTGTTTGTGAATCAGGTGAGATGATTGAATGAGATTGACGTTAAATTGTTTACGTGATGCAAAGACCTTGCAGGTTTCCAATGTTATAGATTTGACAGTGTATTTTAGATGTAAATATCTTTCTTTAGTGTTTAATCACCTGTTACAGTTCTGCTGGAAACTCAAATTGGGAAAAATTCTGAACTGTCATGAAACTCCCAAGAAACTTGATTTAGAGAAATATGATTTTAATGTCCCTTTGTTTCATGTTAAGATAACTGTCCTGAAAGTGACTTTGTAAAGCAGAGTAAACGCCCAATGTTTGTCAAAGATTGCACACACAGGGCCCAGCACTTCTGTGATTGTATGTTTTAAAGAGAGCCAGGGTCACCTTGTGGAACTAACACTGGCGATAGGGTACTACCTAATGTTCTAATTTTTTATAGTGGATCAAATTTACTTTCAGGGTATTTTTTTGTATTTTTCTTGTTAAACTGGAGAAGCTGGATAGATTTGCCAGTTTGTAAATTTATAAACCAAAACTAGCTTCTCCAGTTAAACAAGAACAATAGGTAAACATGCTCCGTTAGTATTTAGACTGATCGATGATCTGTATCACAGTTTCTGATTCTTTTATTCATGAACTACATGCTGTTACATGTATGAACCTGCTTAATGCACCTACATGATGCAAGTTGATCTCTTCAACGCTGGTCTTTTGTATCTTAGGGAGGGAAAAATTTGTTTTGTTTCTTCTTTCCCTCACGCACATTTTCATATAAATGTCCTTATCTCTGTGTCTTTTCCACTTTGTACCTCTCATTACTTCTCATTCACTGAGTACAACTCAGTTTCTCTAAATAGAGCCATTAAATGGTTTCCAAGCACACACTCTGTATTGCTTCTTCGCTGACCTTTACTCTCATTTTGTTAAACTGGCTGGACTTGCTTTTCTGATAATAGATTATGAAGAGTTTGAGCCTGTGTGTGCATAGCCTAATTCAGCCATTCTCTTCTTTTTTAGATTAAGAAGCCAGTTTTTATGTTGCCATGGCTCTATTGTTCAAGTGGTTAATGTATTGTGATGTCATTCAAGTTTAGATTTATATGGCAACACAAATAGACTTTTATGGTGCTTTTCTCCACCCTTATTTCTACAGTTGTTCCACTCAACTCTCCTGCCTCTGCGCATGTCCAGTATATATGTGACCTTCAAAATCTCAATTTGGGCAGTACCTAATGAATAATTTATTAATTGAGTGATCTATTGATTATTAATCGGATATGACATACTTTTGTGTTTTTAAAGAGCAATTGCAAATAAAATAAAATAAAAAAACAACAACAAAGCAACTTACTTAAAATGAACAACTCATTGGTTTTAGTTTTACAATTACTTTTTACTATTTAAATAGCAAACGATTTTGACCAGCTGGTAACCATGCAGTGCATTTATGTGCCATATTGCATAGTAGGTTTTAAAGGAAAATATATTGACATATTGTGATTGAGACAGGTACTGGCAGTGGCTCCCTGTCTCACGCTATTCTCCGCACCATCGCCCCCACCGGGCACCTGCACACGGTGGAGTTCCATGCCCAGCGGGCGCAGAAGGCCGCCGAAGAGTTCCGAGAGCACAAGGTGGCCCATCTGGTGACTGTCCGAAATCAAGATGTGTGTAAAGATGGCTTCGGGGTGGTGGGCGTGGCCGATGCCGTCTTTCTTGACATCCCTTCTCCGTGGGAGGCCATCACACATGCCAAGAAAGCAATGAAACACAAGGGTGAGTTTATGAAGAACAGAATAATTATCTTCGAGTTATGTATCAGTGGACATAGACAAATCTGAGTGATGTGCTTATAGCTTTAATCACCCAGTTTTTCACATTTCTTAGCCCGAGCTCTCCTACTCTTGCAGACATTTACCTCTGCCCCACAGGTCAAGGTGTTACATAAATAACAACCAGTGTTTTCACATGTCAATCCGGGCCTCTGGTGGTCCTCTACACATGTCACCCTCATTACCTCTTACATACCATGAGCATGAGTTCAGAGGTCTAGACATTTGCTGTCTAGATTTATTGCTATTATTTTAGTCTCACCATGGAGGAAGTGTTCAGCAGTAACAGTCAGTCCATGCTTATGAGTCATTTACTCATGAGACTGGGTGGAAACTTATTCTCGTTGGAATAGTTGCAGCAACGTGGGGATAAGGGTTTTGCTCAGGGTAGTGCTGAAGGTAGAACAGAAACACAGTAATCAGCGTATTGCTTTGGACTGTACTTATTAGGTGATCCTGTCAGCAGCATATCTTGCATCAGCCATTTGTCTTTTATGCTTTTTGAAATTCCGATTACTTCTTTTGATGATGTTTGTCATCTTTTTGGTATCATAACACCATGTTGACTTGGAATGAAATGTACACAGTAGACGCCTGCAATCAGCATATTTTCATGAGGGTGACGCATCAGAAACAAGCGCAGAGTCATTTTGCAGATCCGAATTGTGTTGTGAGCGTTTACGGTGTAAGGGTAATTTCTATATGTGGGACGGGCCATAATTGCTTCGTGCATTGGTTGGCTGCTGTTCCAAAATTATGTATGTGCTGCCCATTTCATGATTTTATCGAACTATAAACCGTACGTATATTATTGTCATTGAAAACAAAATACTTTCTAGAAAATTAGTGCAATGATTTTATTGTTCAGCACTAAGAGCAATGCATTTTGTTAAATGCATCCACACTGAGTTTTAATTAAGTTTTGATCAGCCTAGTGATTTTTTCTTGTTTCCAAGTTGTTGGTTTGAGATTTTGTTTAGATCAAGTGTATGTCCCATGACAGTTGAGCCTGCTGCTTCTGGTTTTATCCCGCTCTATTACCCACGATGACTGGTATACTTACTACCGTTGCCTGGTTGGGTGTTTTATATGGTTGTATTGGCAACGTTTAGCTCTAATCTGTCTTTTGGAACAGCTCACCTTTGTCTTTCTTGCATAGCCACAGCCATAAAAAAGTCACTAAATAAACATGAATTACGCCCCTACGTTGGAACTGAGCATTTCTGTGACTTGCAGGCAGGCCTGGACTAGTCAGAAACACAGCAGGAGGTCATGAAACTGGTCTGTGTGTGTAAATGTGTGTGATAGGGCAAGTGTGTGTGTGAGCGCTTTATTCTTGGATATTGCAGACAGATTTAAGAAATAAATTAAAAACAAATAGCTGCTGGTTATTAACCTGTATATCCATAGTCAAGACTTCCTTAGGCTGAGATTAAGGAGAAGATGGTCATTATGGTGGACTTTAGATGGAAATGTGAGGAATGATTGTAAGAGAAAATGTCTGTCTTCTGTGTTAAATAACTCTTGGTCTTATGCAAGTGGAATACTTTTGGTTGTGGAGCGGTTTGCACCTCAGCTTGCAGTCTTTTATGTCCATGTTATTTATTCTTCCTCTGTCACACTCACACACACACCCTCTTTGCACATGGCCTTTTTACCATAAAGGGATAGACTGTAAGACTCTGGAGAGGCTAGTGTGAGGTAGCATGGTTCCTTAAGTAGAGGCATACAGTATAAACATCGGAGCTCTCTCTCTCTCTCTCTCTCTCTTTCTTTCTTTTGCTCACTTGCAGTCAATTTGATCTTTTCAGATCCTTTTAATTGTTTTGTCTGTGGACAAGGGATTTGGGTGTTCATTTATTAATCCACTGCACCCTATACTTTGTAGATATTAAAACAAAAACATTAAAGTGTTGAATAAGGTGATAGAAAATCAATATTTTCAAAAACAGGGCCTATGTACACCGCAATTTCGGCCTCACCACTCTTCAAAAGTTCCACTCTATGTTTCGGCATATGCCTCATTTGTACTCAGTTGTGGTGTGGTGTGTGTGCGGTGTGTGTGTGTGCAGTTTGTGTATGAGACCACCGTGCACTTTCTTCTCTCCCAGGCCACTGTTGCCAGGAAACCTGTTGGGCCTAGTTGCCAGGAGACCTTAAGTCTATGTTTATGCAGACATTTACAGGGAAAGGCCTTATTTGTCTGTAGAAGGTTTATCGGAACATACTTTGAATCTCTTTCTCTTCTCTCTCTCTCCCCCTCCCTCCCTCCCTCCCTTTCTCCTCTTCTCCATCTCCTTCTACCCACCCACTCTATTCTCTCTCTCTCTCTCTCTCTCTCTCTCTCTCTCTCTCCACTGCTGGTAGTAATATTCTCACAATTATAAAAACTTATCAATTCTCTAGGAACTTTGTGCCAGGCTTATTTAACAGTGACCTACAGACATTCTCACTTCATGACTAAACCACAATTTGAGTGTTCTACTACCTACACACACATTCACTTGAAGTGTGTTTCTGTGCTGAAGTTAAAGGCTCTAACAGGCTCAGACTACATGTATTGCTGAGTGACCTCTGTTTCTTAATTGCAGGGATAGTCTCCATAGAGTGAGGTGAAAAGCTGTCTAGCTAAATAGTATGGTGTTTTTTTTATGCTAAAATTTTGAGCATGCAGTGGAGTCTGCATGCGCTCAACTCCGCCTTCACACTCGCGCCACTTGGTACTGAGTTGTAAATGTGCCTAAAAAACAGCCAATAACTGGCTTGAAGAAAGCTGATTGATTGATTTCCTCTTCAGTCAGGTCGTTAATAGGGTTCCAAGTTCATATACCGAATACGAACATATTATTTTCCAGTACGATGCAATAAGAAGATGAGTGGGTGGGTTATTGGAACATTTTTGGTGTAATTTATTTTCAGTCAATATCCTACTCTAATTATATCTGTTAATATTCCCTAGATCTTTTCATTTTGCAGAGATTATGCCTCTACCATGTTTTAATGAACGTTAATTTTATAATGTACAATCTGATGACTTAGATTATTAAAACTTCATGATTAGAAGCTGATGCATAGTAATGGTCTGATGAGATGCATGAGGAATCATACAAGAGAGAGTCAGTTGGGCTTCTAAATGAACTTTTTTCCCCAAATAAAAGCCTTTATTCCAGTCAGTGGAGTTTTCTTTAAAATAGTGTTAAAATCTCGTCTCGTTTTCATGAACCCAATGTGTATTGCCTTGTCATGTGAGCTGCTAAAGCCAAGCATCATACCACTAGAGCATTACCACCATTAAATTCTCCCAGACTGTAAGTTCAGCCTCTCACTGACTCCATAATCATTAATTAAACCAATTTCACATATAATTTGGCAACAGAGTGTAAGGTGGAATAGCAATTTAATAGTGTGTAATAAGTGGAAATACTAACACTGTAAATACTCATTTTGGTTAAATCTCCTAATGACATTTCATGTATCTTCATTGCTGTAGGGCGGCACAGTGGTGCAGTGGTTATCGCTGCCTCCTCACAGAGAGAAGGTCCAGGGTTTGATCACCGGGTCGGCCCTGGGTACTTTCTGTGTGGCGTTTGCGTGCTCTCCCCGTGTTCACATGTGTTTTCTCTGGGGGGTCCAGTTTCCACTCCGTTTCCTCTCACAGTCCAAAAAGCATGTGCTATAGGTTGATTGGCAAGTCTAAATTGGCCTTGCGTGTGTGTTGGTCCCCGCCTAGTGCCAGTAGTCCCGGGATAGGCTCCGGTCTGCGCGATCCCGAGAGGGATTAAGCGGTTCAGATAATAAAATGAAAAATCATTGTTGTACCATCTAAGATTTATTCTCAGTGTGTCGACATGCTGAGAGTTTCCAAACCTGGCAGACCTTTCATTGATGCAGCTATTTTTGTGGACACATATTAAACAACATGTGTGCTATAATTTGACTAATTATGTGCACACAGTGGTATTATGTCTGCTGTATTTTTCTAAAGTATAGTTCTCCCCTGGAGTTTTCACCAGACCCTTTTTCTCGGTCATCACTGTCCTGCAGCCTTCCCGACACAAACCACGGGTCTGAAAATAGTTCCTCCTTCTCACTCTGTCCTCATCAGGCTGCTCATCTCCTGTATTTGGGTATCATTGCATTGCTGTGGCCCAGTCAGAGGCTGGTTACTGACACATTGCTGTTGACTGATGTTTGTACATGTTTTGTTGCTTCTAGCTTGTGCAACACAAGCACACCCTTCTCTTCCTCCTCCTCCTCCTCCTCCTCCAGAGCAGTCAGGACTCTCGGCTACGCTCCAAAACACTCAGCTGACCTCAAGTCGACAGTTTATTTCAACTCAATCTGCGATGCTTCACTCACACTAGGGAATCCAACACACCATATCAACAAAACAGGTTCTCATGGCTACAGTGAACATGTGTGCAAAATTATAATGATTTCATTTTAGTGATTCTGGCTGAAATGTTGTTGTTGTAAACCCTCTTGAGCAGGATTGGTTGTACAAGTTACTACTGAAGAAAGAGGTGAATTATTTGATTGTGACTACACACACAACTCTGCTATCTGAAAACTACTCAAATGACGTTATTAGTGTTATCATCATTTCCATTCTGACCTTTCCTTATTGCAGTAGGGCTTCTTACTAAGTACTGTTTTTTAGTCTGTTAATCTGTTGACCTTTAAACAATTAGTAGATTAATGTTCTTGTAGATATTAATATTTACTATCTTCATGTAAATATGCTAATCACGTTTTAACTTGATTGTTATCTGTTGAATTCGTGCAGTTTACTTCATGAAGAAATGCTTTTTGGAGGGAAACGGATCCACAGTGTAAGGACACACACCCTTACACTGTCAATCAGTGTAAAATAAGCTCAGATTCCAGTCTTAACATTTTCCTAACACTTATTTTATGGAAATTGAAAGAGGAACTTAATGACTTTAATGAGTGCACTGGCAACTTATAAATGGTAGCTTTCAAACCACAAGCAGCTTATCATTAAAAGTAGCTACAGCCAAGTTCCTGTTTTAATAGTTTAATAGTTAGCTACACCACAATATACTACAGCTGCCTTTTTTTTTTTTTAAAGTGTTGCAGTGTCTGGAGCTGTTTTTTTTACACAATCACATGGTTTATCTTGTTTATTTTATAAAACAACAGTACACTGATGTTAAGTATTTATAATGGAAAAATCAATGTATGCAAACAATCTATGTTGCATGAATATATTAATCACTGTACCTGATGGTTATTATAAAGGAACTGCATGTCTTGTATATCACATATCTTGTGCATCCTATTTTGTGTTTGATGCCCCTACACAGCTACCATTCTGTACCTTGATACTGACTCATTTTCAGTTTCAACATCAACTACTACATCATTGACTAGCAGCCCTGTTTTATAGAAAAGGAAACTGCTGTAATCTGTGTCTATCAAGTTTGAACTTAATGGTGGGTGTTACAGATGAGCCAAACATCCTGTCTCTCCAGATGCCAATTTAACATCATGCCTTCCTCTTTCTCTCCTCTCTGTGATTCTTCAGTTTTCTTCTTTTCTTAACCAGCAGCCAGCAGAAACCGTTCTAGGAGAAGATCTAGTGGACTGAGAGTTATATTTCTTTGATATTTGTTTTTCATATTCTAGCTATGAATCTCTGACTACAATCTCTAATCTCTGTTCATCTCTTTCTTTTTTCCTCTGCAGGGGGTCGCCTGTGTTCGTTCTCTCCATGTATTGAGCAGGTCCAAAGGACTTGTGAGGCTCTGTTGGACCAGGGCTTTGAGGAGATCTGCACTCTGGAGGTTCTGCAACGGGTGCATGACGTCCGCAGCATCAATCTGCCCTTGCCTGACTTTGGCCCAGAGGAAGCAGGGCTAGACAGCACCAAGACGACCTCTAATCCTGCTCCTGATGAGGGTCTGCCTCCAGCAAACTCCAGTGGATATCCCTCAGTGATCTGCAGAACTACCACACCTCCACGGGAGATGGCCGGACACACCGGCTACCTCACATTTGCTACCAAACCACGGGACTAGAAAGTGCTGGGGGTTAGAGAGACAAGACTATTTTGAGTACATTTTTGATCTAGCACAGTACAGTAGAGTTGTGTATTCATCTGCTCACATGCTATCCATAGACATAATGTTGTAAGCAGGCAACCGGTGAGCTGTGATTTAATCCAGGTTTCAGATATGAGTAAACATGGATGTTTGACAAGCAAGCAACTCTGATGGGCAAAAATTAATTCTGCTATAACATTTGTTGTTCTCTTTGTTTTTATGGTCTCTATATTTTTTAGTGCCTTGCAATAAAATGTAAGATTAATTCAAAGACATCTGTCTGTATTTTTCTGATTTTATGCCCTTAATATTGGATATGTTCCTCTGCTCAAGGCATGTCAGCACTGTCAATATGATACGTTTATATGCACACAAAAAAGACTGAGCTGTTCAAATTATTGCAGCAAATAGGGCAATTCGGGCACTGAACAGGATGCACCTATACATGAATTTGGACGTCTCTGTGGTCAACTACCCTGCTAAGCAAAGTGCGCATCTCATCAACTATAACCAGTTTTCCTTCCACTTTGTTCCCCATCCCTCTTTAGTGTGTTTGGGCAATCTGAAAATCACGAACACAACTTGGATGCCATAAAAGGCAGTGCAGCATCTCATGCTAGTGATGTGAATAGATAATGTGCAGAGGCATCACTTGCTCTTGCACTCTTTGATTATCTTACAGGCTTTCTATTAATTTCATATTCAATAAAATGTTTTTTTATCACTTTCTCCAATCTGCTTTTTTGATATAAGACACAGAAAAATGGAATGTAAAGAAATGTCTGGTAGTATTTGGAGCTGGATATCTGTTTGTTCCAGAAAGAATTAAGGCATTTAGATTATGTGAAAGATTCAATTTTACTTGAAGGCCTGGAAAAAGCTCCTCCTCGTTTTATACCACCTATGGCAGATGACAGACAACTGGTAAACACAGGCTTACGACAGCTGATGTAAGAGTGGGATTGGTGGGTGTTATTTTAAGCCTGCTTTCCACTGTTTAAAGACTGAAGGGATAGAGTGGTGGATGAGAACAGGGGAGGTGAGATTGGTGGCCTTCCCACATGCAGCCCGCTCACCACTCAACATAGAGGGTCCAAGCTTCCAATCAGGCTTGTGAAAGAACTGCTCTCAGCACCTGCAAATCCTTACACCTTAAGCAGCTTCCTTTCGTGGCCTCAGCTTTTCAGGCTATGTCCCAAATAACACTCAAGTATACTAACTGTAGCCTTTTTTTTTTTTTACACTATTTAGTGACCCAGTGTGCAATTTAGGATGCCGCCTCTGCATTTAAACTCTAGGCATATAAAATGAGGGTTGAAAAAATAAACTGAGCTGTTGAAATCTTTCAGTAAGTAAATGGCATGATGTGGTGGAGATGTCAAAAGATGGGAAAAAGAGAGTAAAGAAGCAGTGAGTCATGGTAAATGGTCATTTGTGTCTGTTGTAGAAATGGAAATTCGAAATGTACTAATGCCACTAATGCACTCCTTTTAATGCAGCACACCTCCTGCAGGCATTCCACTTACAGTACCTGTCAGCAGAAATGCTTACTGTTAAGTGCTTGCCAATAACCATTATCTCAGTACAGATGGTCAGTTGCTTGGACATGTGCACGTTTGCACTGCTCTTTGTTCTCAGAGTTAAACTCCTCTTAATCCTAAAGAGGAAGTAAGAAATAAGTAGCACTGATAAGCTTAGGGAAGACAAACTGTCTCTGTTGTTGGTAATTTAGGTTCCTAAAGCCTTTGCAGAACTATCTTTGGCACCATGAAGCACGTTGTTACTGATATTTTAACACCAGATGTCCCCTCGTGACCCGATGGCACCGTGAGCCGTGACCTTGCCAACAGTTTCCACAAAGGGAAGCCTGAAGGGTTTGTTTCAGCAGAGGACTAGTGCAGATAACAATTTTCGATTTATCTCCTGATAACTGTTGAAGTCAGAGAAAGAGAAAGATGCATATTGGTTAACAGCCATGATAGTTCTGTTCTGCCAATCTTGTTCATAGTTGGGCGTTAGTGTTTGGTCTTGGAATTTTTTTCAGCTGCCCTACTTTGTTTCCATAAAGCACGATGGTTGTTTTTGGCCTATTTTGGTGGGTACAGTGTAGTCACTCTGGGAACACAGGACAGTGAGAAAGAAATGGGGATGTTATTTTCCCATAGATGGGAGTATTCAAAGAAGTGGTAGTATTGAGTAAAGCCTAACGATTAGTCACAGGTCATCCAGTCAAAGTAGTGAAGTCGTATAAGAGGACAACAGATTCTTGGGTTTTGGGAGGAGTGCATGTATTAGAGCTTAAAGGCAGACAAGTTTTGGTGTCATTACTTTCCTGTCAGGTTTCCTAACATTCATGTACATGTTATGCATCTTAATCAACACTTGATTGTGTTTTGCATGTTTTAAAATGATATTTTTAAAAAACAGAATGCTGATTTATCTTTGTGTTGAAGTGTTGTAAAGGCAAGCCGGCCTCTCTTATTCCTCTTCTGTGTTAACAAATACCAGATTTCAAGTCTGAGTCATGTTTCTATGGAGACAGTGGAGTTGGAATGTTCCCCATAATCATGGTTTTCCAGCGCCCGACCTGATCAAATTACACTGACATACCATACACATACAATATGTAGTAGCTGCTCTGCTGCCTGTCTGGAGACAAAAATCCATCAACAATATTGGTTAAAAGGTTTATAGAAATAACTGGTTTCTTGCAAATCGAATGCAAATATGGCCTATGTAGGTAGGATATACTGTATAAGAAATATGGCAAATACTAAAGATTGGAACAAGATGACTGACTCACACAGTGAAGTGTTTTGTTACAGAAATTCATTTTTTCTAAAACATTCAAAACATTTTCTTTCACCATTTTTGTATGATATTACACTGTCTTTATTCCCTTTTTTCTAGTTTCTCGCCATGTAAACATCACTCAAAGGTTACAAAGCACAAGGCACAGACAAAGGATACAAAACAAGGCTAAATCTTCCAAGCGATTTTAAAACACAAAAACATCCACACATGCATGGACATGAACATACTGAAAAACCCTGTGAACTTGTAACAAATCTGGTCTCCTAAAATACTGCATTTTTAAACACAATATATTTGAAAACTTTTGGTATGACTATTTTCGCTCATGTGTCACCTCAGTAAAGTTTAATATGGTCCTTGTTTGGACTCCTGTGAGTATACTGGTTGGTGGTGAATTGGGCAAAATCTGTTTATAATATTATCATACTATATCCTGTAGACCTAACCCTTGATTTGAGGTTAATGTCTATGATGCATCTATACAAGGTACGTTCTTAATAAGATGAATTAGTTATTCACTCTAATTTGTGAGCAAATCTCAGCTAGGGATGTGTTTAATGGTTCTAAGTTTTAACAGAGAGCAATTTCATTCAGTGAACCCAGAGAGCAACTTCATTTGTGTTACTTCATTATATTACAAAGCTCATAAATGTACAGAAAGAGAGCCTCCAAATAAAATATACAGAAAGAGGAAGTACAATCTCATGCCACATCTCTGTCCGTGTCTTTACTTATTCAAGCCTGAAGTGCACTTTGGACAACTGACTTGCAACTTATCGAGTGGATGACTTTATTGACCTGGCAAGTGGAGGCTGCTACCACGTGTCAGACTGAACTCCAGCGGGATGTCGGCTCTGGAGTGGGTGTGTACAAGCCCTTGTTCACTATGTGCTATATTTTACATTCACAAATTTCAAGATCTGAAGAAGCACTAAGGAGTTATCTTTTAAAAGCACAGACATGGAAAAGTTGAATTAAGTTCACCACTGAAATTCAAAAATGATAACAAGCAACAGCATCCAAACAAAGGAATGAAAGAAAACACAAACACAATGAATAATGAATATGAATGTGTGTGTGTGTTCATGTATTTATCGCATTGTGGGGACCTTTTTGTCCCCTAAAATCACTTTTATCTGTTTTTTTGGGTTTTGTGGGGACATTTGAGAGGTCCCCATGAGGAAAAATGACTATATAGAAAATGTGCTTGTTTTATTTGAGAAATTAAAAGAGGTGAAAGATGTGCTTTTGGTTACTGAGGTTAAGGTTAGGGTTAGGATTAGGTGTAGCTGTAAAATTATGTACTTTAGTCATGGGAGTCTATGGAAGAACCTCACAAAGATAGTAATACAAGACTCTGTGTGTGTGTGTGTGTGTGTGTGTGTGTGTGCGGGATGGGAGGAGTGATCATGGGCATATGGATGCGTGTCTTTTTCATCATCGTCATTAATGCTTTGTTCTCTCCCTGCCTCTCTCACACACATGCGGGTGAAGACTAGCCGGTCAGCTGAGTGAGTGATGAGAGAAAGGGGTAGCGGAAGATGAGATGAATGGATAGAACAGTGGAAGGACAGGGCTTTTGTTTTCTGCTCTATGAATGTCACATTCACCCCAGACTTGGAAAGCTGCCCATCAACAAGCCAGCAAATTGGCAGTGGTCACCCTTCTTGTGATCTTTGTAGTTCTGTGCTATTTGGCCTGGAAATCCAAAAATCTGATTATACTTACATAAATCTAAAAAGTTTCGTATGAACCATTCCACTAGAGAGTATAGTCGTGGAGTACTTGAGACGTTATGCACCACTGATACAGAACAGGCATTATGTTCTGTTCTCTGCCTACTTCAAGGATATGCATTTAGAAATACTTAATTCATGTTCTCTTCCACATGTGGTTGAACATGCAAGATAAGATCTGAAATGGAACACTAGACAACATATGGCATACAAAATGATTTGACTTTTTTTTTTACATACATCATTAAATGTTTGGCTGACAATTACTTATATCATGCACAACAAATGTTCAAGTACTGACTGAATGAAAGTGAGTGATTATTGGTTGTTGTGAATACAGCACAGCACAGCACAGTGCACCACAACAAAATGTGACCTCTGCATTTGACCCATCCATGAAGGAGCACCCGCGGTCCTCAGCAGTCCTTGGGGACGGTACCTTCCTCAGTGGTCACAGTCCTGGATTCGAATGAACTTCTGATCACAGGATGAACACCCTACTGTTATGCTACCAAGTGCTCCAATTTTTTTAGCTGTACAAGTTTAGCAAGTATATAGTTTAAGAGTTAGCAAACTTGACAGTCACAGCCCAACAGAGATGAATGTTTTTTCTCACACGTAAGATGACTGCAAACTAGCTGGATTGCTGTAGGAGACAGAGTGTTGCTGTCACCCTCCAGGACTGGAATCTGATATTGTAATATTCTGGAAAAATTAACCATCCTTTCTATTACACTGTGTTGAAAACCGATGTTATAGAAATTGTTATGATATATTCAGTAGTCTGTTCAGATTAAAATCAGTGTAAAAGGTGTTAAGTGGTTGGTCTCTCAGCAATATTAGCACTTTATCTCGGATGATGGTTTGCAGTGAGTGGAAAACCTCACGCTTGCCCCTCGTTATTTGATTGGCTGTAAGTTATGTCACTGGTGAAAGTTTGTGGCAGATCCTGTGATTGTGAGATGATAAGACGTTTAGGCAGTTTAAACACAACCTGTGTGCCACGTGGTCGATCATCTTCATACGAGAGGATACGCGTTGTGATGTAGAGTTTATTTTTTCCTGGTTCATATGCAAATGACTGGCAGTGGGATGCTGCACAAGTCTGTGCATGAGAGGAAGATAATGTTACGTGTGCATATGGGCATCGAGAGCCACAGACAAAATAAACATTAACAGTCCAATGCTATATTGCAGAGGTCAAATTGAAAAATGAACCTGCTGTTTAAATATAAGATATGGAGCTGTGCACATGACTTAAGCAAAAGAGCTAAAAGTTGTAGAGGCCTTGTATCTGCCTGCCCCATGTCTCAGGTGTGTCATGTGGTTATTTGGAGTAGATAAGCTCGGGTATGTTAAAGCTGGGCTTCGACCTTTACTCGTCAAAGCATGACGCAATCAACTAGAAGTGAGGTGTACAGGATATTTAACTGACAGTTGGTAAATGATGCAGAATTTACCTACTATTTGCTTTTCTGAGCAGTTATGCACAAAATAATATTACAGAACACACTACTATACTGTTAGTGCTTTCCCTTTTGCAGCCCTGCCAGCTGAACTCACCAGCTAATAATTAATCCTTTCATACGCTGTCCCCAGTGAGTCAGAGTAGACACTGAAGTTCTGTCCTAATGCATCAGAGTAACTGTAAGGCTCTGTTTTGCCCACTTCTACTACCACTGTGAGGGTTGAAACTACTTCAAGACTCTCTTTTGCAACACTGAAGTGTCTCACTTTTGATGGGTAATAGTCATTTGTTTTATAATGACTGTAGCATGTCTCCAAAATCTTTGTTCCTGTTTACCATTATCTCTCCCGGCATCTGTTTTGAGTGCAAAACAGTTCCTCTTTTTTCAATGCTGAACAGTCTGACAGTCATCAAAACTGCAACATTATTTTGGTGATTAATAGCAGCCAAACCTAAAAGGTTGACTAGCTGCTCATTTAGGAGTTTTTGTGTGCTGAGTGGCAGCGTTGCTATTTGGTTTATCTTAATTTGTTTGTCCCTCACATGAGATGGTGTCACAGTATTCCACTGACTGGTTGCAGTGAGGAAGTGTCTTACTCAGCAGGCACAAGATCATGCATGCACTCACACACGTACACCACGTACATGGACCGAAAAAAATGAGGGTGGCGTGTACAAAACGTTTTCTGTTCAGTCTTTCCAAGGTGTTGAGCTGCCCTCTTATGGGCAAACAGAAAACATTCAGGACTCTGAATGAACTTAACATGTTGTACAGGCAATGTCAAGACAAGGGATGGGAGGAGGAGCATTGCCAGTAGAAAAACGACTTGTTCAGAGCTCAGTTCCTTTTGGGAAAGAGAACACTGAAAGACTTGGATGATGAGGTGAAAGGTTTTCTGTGGTTTAGCTTGCCATTAAAATCAAATTTTGTTTTTGGTGTTTGGGGAAACAGTATAGAGCGTAGGTGTGGGAATAGTAAAATGTATGTAGGCAGTGCTCGGGAAGGGGGGATGGTCAAGAAGTGCAACACACTCCCTAGTGATTAAGGATGTTTATACAGTCTGCCATGCAGAGTTGTTCTTTTCCTCCCTTGCTAATGTATTTTAAAATCTTCTGTAATAATTTGTTTGGGTTTGACATTTTGCAGTTCGTGGCTAGTCTGTTAGCTCAAAGGGTTTTGGTTAAAAAAAGGAAAATGATGAAATGTGCTGTACGGTGGAAATTATCATCATGGCTTCATAGCAATGAATGAGTTTTTGACCACCTGTTTAACAGAAGTGAAATGGTTAAATAACAAGTTGACTCAAAAGCCTACAGACATTTTCCAGTTGGCTATCCTCCCTCTGTCCGATTGAGCAATGATGAGACAGAGCATTAGGCCACGTTATGCAGATGTGTGTTAGGAACGAACAGACGGAAGGAATACAAAAGTGCATGGTACATAAAATTTCTTTAAAGAGTTGCCTTTGTTTGCTGACCTTTCGTGAGTCCAGCAATTTGGAATAAGCAGAAATTTCTCACAGAACACTAAAAGAATGACATGACTTTTGCAGCTGTCTGGTCCAAAAGATGCAATTAGCTGGCTGACGTTCTAGTTTGGAGTGACACTGTCGACATTCCAACAGCTGCTCAGCGGGTTTGCGTTTAGCCTAAATCGAGACCTGTTTAAGTCAAGCGGTTGTGGAATTTGGTTGCAGAACAAAGCCCCTTTTTCCACTGAACTCGTACAGTGTAGGTGTTAAGAGATACAACAGCGAAACTACAGCCATACTGGGCTCGCTGATATTTCTTAAGATGAAGATACAGCTTGTACATAAAGGGTTTTGAGGATATGTGGGAGAGACAGCGCAACCAGGGAAAAATTGTTGCATAACCCCTTTGTAATACTCCACATTTGAGTATGAATGTTCTCTGCTCTTGGGACACAGGGGAACGAAGAGATCATTGTATTAAAGCAGATGGCTAACAGGAGATGTGTGGACTGGGGGATGGGGTGAGAGTGCATGTAACCATAAGGAGGGGGAGTTAATGTAGGACAGTCAACACATGACCTTAACAGACCAGCAGCTCAGGGTCAAGCCATACTCTGTGTAATCAGCCAACATAGTAGGATTAGTAATGTTTTGAATCCTAGAGCAAAAACGACGGGCATTGCGTTTTAGGCAAAATAAGTTTTCCTGATTAAAAATAACATAAGAAAATATGTTCGTAATGACATTTAGCTGAGGTTACATAACACACACAGCATCAGTCACAAGTGCCTTGTCAATTTGATACTTACTGCAATGATTCTGTTGCTGAACTTACATTGAATAAATGCTTTCGGAGAACGAATTAAATCATATACAGTTTAATTCCCACCTTCCTTAAATGAACGTCATATTCTGTGACTCCCAGGTTTTAAGGGTGATTTCATCCATGGTCATTTGGTGCCATCTACTGGACATACCACTTGTCAGTTAATGCAGATGTTTGTAGCCCAGCTGTTCACACTCTCCTCCCTGTTCTGCACAGGTTTGTTTTCTTCACCAACACTTTGCAGTTATTAAGCTCATTGGTTTGAGCAGGTGTGCTGAGGTTGATCCATAAGGAGCACAATTGAGTATTGAGGTTGGTGCATTGGTTTGAGGGAATAAAATGCTGGTTTCTGGATTCTGGGTTCAAATCCAGGGTTAGCCTAAAAACAAACCCCTCCTTATCAAGTCAATTTTATGAAGTAAATTTAAGTATATTTTATTTAGTAAGTACATTGATATCTAAGTACTACTAGTTTACAAGGAAGTGTAATATACTTCAAAACATCTGGAGACTAAATTGGCCAACTTTTTTGCCTATAAAGTTACACTTTCAAGTGTAAGAGTAGTAAACTTTCAGCATTATTAAACTATGAACTTTAATACTTAAGTACTTTATATCACTGTACTTTGTTATCACTTACATATAATTATATTCTAATCTTTTTACTACTGTGAGTTAAATACACTTACAAGCTTGCAAGTTTACTAAGTAAATTTATCATTATACTATAGTTCACTGTTTAATGTGTGTATGCATGCGTGTGTGGTAGTGGCTTATGGTATCAGCCAGTTATAAATGAAGTAATACTCACACACACCTATGACAATTAAATCCACTTAATGTTTAACTGTTTTGTGTCTTTTGATAACACTGAATATGAAAAAACAAGGGTCAGTTCCACATATGTACTACTTACTCTAATGTACTGTCTTGCTCCAAAACTGACTTTTTAATATAAACTTGAGCCTGAAAGCTATGTTGATGTACTTCATCAAAGAAGTCAATATGGGTGAAATGTGGCTCATAAGGAGTATGCACAACTACAAGGCAAGCAATACTTAAACTTTAATTATAGATCCACTTGACAAACATTTCTGAATGCTGTTCAATATGAGACAAGCACACTGAAGTAAAACTTAGTGTTAAGTACATAAAAAAGTTAACTGAGAGAATAATTAAATTTGTTTAATTAAATAAGTTTGGATGAAGCGCGCTTCTTTTTTGCAAAAGTTTCTCCACGGAGTCTGTCCTTGTAATAAGTGCCTGAATAAGATGATCTTCATTCATTCATTATCTGAACCGTTTAATCCCAACTGGGGTTGCGGCGGGACCGGAGCCTATCCTGGGAATCTACAGGAGCAAGGCAGGGAATAACACAATCACACTCTCACTCACTCTCACCTTACGGGGCCAATTTAGAGTCACCAATTAACCTATATTGCATGCTTTTGGACTGTGGGAGAAAACTGGAGCACCCAGAGGAAGCCCACGTAAACACGGGGAGAGCATGCAAACCCATACAGAAGGGCTCTATCGCCGACCCAGGTTTTGAACCCAGGACCTTCTCGCTGTGAGGTGGCTGCGCTAACCACTGCGCCACCATGCATCCCCTAATAAGAGGATCTGCTAAATGTAATTAATTTCTCAGTATGTTAATTTTACTTGAAGGTGGTGTTTAATTCATAGTCAAATATAGTGTGAAATTAAACATGTCAAGGACACTATTGCAAGAGCTTGCAAGTCCAAATCTACTCCACATCTAGCACTACCATTACTGGCCCAAGTTGCTCCAGACAGACTGTTCCTGTAACCAGAAATGTTTCGTGCAGTGGGATCCTCTGTTCTCTATTAAAGTATATGATGATGTTTTTTAGAGATTTAACTTGTTTTAGTACTGCAATCATTTAACCTCAGTATATAATTATATCGGAAATGATTAAATAAAAATGTTTCGCTGGATGAATACATCTATATGTCAAATGCTATGAACAGACAGAGTACCTGCTAAATGTTGTAAATGTAAATGGTAAATGCTTTACAGAGACAATGTGCAGCCACTTCAGCTGGCGCTAATGTGCAGCTCCATCATGATGATGTGACAGCAACTACTCGTCACTAGTACACTCCATTCCCTTTTTATACCTAAATTTGCCAGGAATCTTTCATGATCCTAGTTTTGCATCTGATCCAAAGGATGAAGAGTTTGCAGATCTTATCTTCTTAACACCTTAGAGCTTTGCGGTCAAAAGATGTTTTCTCTAGGGCAGTAGCTATACCCTTCTGAACCCAAACTCTTGGTCTTACTTATGTCAAATGAATAAAGTGTAATCCAATAGAGCAGGGGTTTTCAACCGGTGGTCCGCGTTGGCAATGCAGTCTGTGACATGCAATCCAGTTTCACTATTGAAATCACTTTTTAAAAATTATTTAATTTTATTTATTTGTAAGATCACAATTCCAGATGATTTTTGTATCTTTATGACTAATTATTACAATGCAAATATGAAACAATAGGGAAAAAAAACTATTATTTTTATTATTATTTTCTACACACGTGTGTGGGTTGCAGACTATTGCTTAATCTGAGTGGTGGTCCCTGAGACTGAACGAGTCGATAACCCCTGCAATAGAGGTAGAGGTTCTATTACAATAGGTCAGAGTTGCATGACTACAGGGTGACACAGTGGTTAGTGTGAAGAGTTTCTGGGTTTGAGCCCTGAGTTGGGCATAGGGCCTTTCTGTGTGGAGTTTGCATGCTCTCCCCGTGTTGGTGTGGGTTTCCTCCGGGTGCGCCGGTTTCCTCCCACATTCCAAAGGCATGCACTGTAGGTTAATTGGCGACTCTAAATTGGCCCTGTAAGGTGTGAGTGAGAGTGTGATTGTGTGAGTGCACTGGTGCCTGCCCAGGGTTGGTCCCCGCCTTGCGCCTGTCAGTTCCCGAGATAGGCTACAATCCCCTGCTGCTGGGATTAAGTGTTTTGGATAATGAATGAATGAATGAATGAATGCATGACCACAGGACCTATAGGAATTGAATGATTGTGCGTTCCTTCAATCTGTTTGTACGCTGGGTTTTTGGTGATGGATTAAGCCGGGATTCACCACTGAAACTCAAACCTAGTCTAGGCAGAAGTTTAATCACAGTTGGAGAAACTGACCCTATGTTTTGGCATGTGCATACAGAAATGCTTCTTCAGTGGAATTTGCATATGTGTGCTGGGGTAGAAAATTATTCCAAGTTATATTTTTGCGTTTGTGCAAAGCACAAGTGGCAGAAGCTACAAAGTGCATCAAGAATCGCAATGTTGGTTTATCATTAACATTTATGACATTTCTATTTCAAAAACAGGAATCCAAGTATGTTTAAATGGTTTATAAAAATGAACAAAATGTTTGCAGTTGAAATTTTGCAGATTGCCATTACAATGCCCATTATATGACTATTTCAAAATGAGGAATCAAAGTCTCATTCTTGCTTCATGAAATGGGTAAACAAAAGCAATAAGTTTGCTCATTTAATTATACTTGGCATTGTATCTCCCCTTGCTGACCAATGTGCACCATATTTACACAATATTGTACTTAATGTCATATCTGTAGTTGAATTCTATAAACAGCCTGAAACAATTGAAAGGGAGCATATAGGAATTACATGGAAATGTGTTTCACTCACATATGTAATGGAAGACGTCTAAACACAGTGTCACATTTAGCACACAAAACACTCATGTCCAAAAGCAAGTTTTCAGACACTAAACTACAACGTTGCTCACTCATGCTACCTGCAGGCACTGATGCTATTTCACACTTGAGAAGACTGAGAAAAATAGCCTGAAGTTAGCTTTCACATTGTAATTTTGTCAAAAATGTAGCAATTAACACAAAACTTCACAGTTTTGTTCTGATGCACTCTGATTAGTACTGATTTCTTACTAGGATAATGTCAAATTGCCATGTAGTTCCATGTCATTATACAACCTGCAGTACCTTTTTTGACCCACAAGATGGCAGTCATGTACTATGTAAAAGTTCTTGTGGGTCAAAAAGCTACTGCAGGTTGTATTGTACACATCATAGAGGAAATAGTGCCAAAATGCAAAACTCTGCTGTAGCTTCCCCCAACAGCCGATGTCAATGAAATTTTGCACACATCCAAATACTATCATATTAAATAACTCTACCACATTTGGTGCAGCTCAGAATAATTTTTTCAAAGTTATAGCAGTTTAAGCCAATTTTGCCACTTTCACAGTAGCTTATTGGCTTGTCTTAGCCCCAGCATTGTGAAATAGCAAAAAAGCACTCTGCTGATTCATTTGATATATCAATTACATGGATTGGCCAAAAGACCGAGGATGAGTTCGCAAGAGTTTGTTTTTTAATCTACGCAAGTTAGCGTAAAAAGTTGTGAAAAAAATGACACAGTCCCAATTGAGAAGTTGTTTGATTGTACTTAAGGAGTGTAAAACATGAAGAGATTTTATTTTAGGCTACATGGTCCTGGAGTAATAGGCCAAATCGCATTTGCCTTTGCTGTAGCGCCCCCCATGGGCCAATCAAGACGAAACTTGGCAGATGTGGTAAGAGTCGAGGTCTTTGCAAAGCTATGTAATTTCAGCCTGATACAATGTTTTTAAGTAAATGAAAAAGCAACTTCAATTTCATTGGCTAATAGCTGCCATGTTTGTTAACGTAACGTAGTTTTGTCAATTGTAGGTCATCAGGAGGTTGCCTAGATGAAGTATAGAAACTTTCAGCTGATTCCATCATACGGTTCTTGAGATATAAATATGTAGCATTTATAGTGCCCCTATTGGTCTATTAGCGCCATTTTTGTCTATCATCCACAGAATCCTGCTTCCATCAATAATCTGAAGTTTAAAGCAGCTCGGTCAAAGCATTCCAAAGTTACAGCGGTGAAAGCAAAATTGGCCACTCCCTGTAGCATTTGATTGCCATGTCATAGCTGCAGCATCAAGAAATCGCAAACAAAAGCTCTCTGTTACAATGTCAGGCTCAGTCCACAGATTCTTTTGACAGTCCACATGCCCTGATTTGACCAAAATCCTAGGAGGAGTACAAAAAAGTTAATTTAGCAAATTATGCAAATTAGCAAAAAATCTAATTAGTCTAAATAGTCCCAATTTGAAAGTTGTTTAGTTTCAGCCAAAGAGTAAGAATCAAGTTGAATTTTAAAAATTGACCTCAGCAGTCACAAGATCTAGACCTTAATGTGTCCGCCTTCGCTGTAGCGCCCCCTATTGGCTGATTTGGCTGTCAGCATGTGCCTGAGTAGCAGGAGGGAGTACTACCTAACCACCCAGTTTCAAGTTTCAATGGCTTATGGTTTAGGCTGCACAATGCGTTTTAAGGCAGAAAAAAAAAAATAAAAAATAAAAAACTGAGCAATGAGCAAAAACAATAGGGTTCACCACACTGCGTGCTTGGAACCCTAAAAAAACCCCTGAGCAATGAGCAAAAACAATAGGGTTCCCCGCACTGTGCTTGGAACCCTAAATATAACTGCAAGCAGTGATTACGGGGGCCATGCAGTTTGCAGTTTTATCAGGTTTAGACGAATCGAAGTGTAAAGATGTTGAAAAATGACACATTTCATCCTTTCATCTAGGGTGCTACAGTTCAAAACTTATTAGGCAAAACGCAAAATAGTTTATTATGGCGCCACCAACTGGCAGAGTAGTGGGTGGGGTCCTGGACGTACCTGCCAAATTTCAAAGCTGTAGCCCACCCAGAGCCGGATTTCTATGACACTCGGTGTGTGGCTTTGCAGTCCTATGCCAAGCCCAGCACATTTATTTGCATATTACAGCGATACGAAGACATAAATGAAAAATATGCTCTATTATAATTAAAGAAGAGTGT
This sequence comes from Distichodus sexfasciatus, assembly GCA_032718565.1. Lineage (NCBI taxonomy): Eukaryota > Metazoa > Chordata > Actinopteri > Characiformes > Distichodontidae > Distichodus > Distichodus sexfasciatus. The sequence continues at coordinate 104,627 of JAVGVS010000769.1, forward strand.
CTTGGGATTCAAATGATACCAGTTGCATGCAGATAGGATAAAAATCCAGGGACTAGTTCGCAAAAGATGGTTTTGCATATTATGCAAATTAGCAAGAAATCCAGTAGACGGAAATAGATGTGAGGGTCGATAAAGATTCAGCTTGACCCAAGGACTAAGATGGTGTAAGATTTTTGAGAATTGGAGCTACAGTTCAAAAGTTAGGAGGCAAAATGCAAATTGTTTAGGAAAAAAGCAAAATAGCTTATTATATCACCACCAACAGGAATAGTGGTGCGATTTTTTTTGCCTGAGTAGTGGGTGGGGTACTGGACCTAGCTGCCAAATTTCAAAGCTGTAGGTTTTACAGTTTTTTCTCCACAACGCGCTTTGAGGCAGAAAAACAATAATAAAAAAATAAATTAAAAAAATCAGCATGATTTCAATTGGGTTCCATGCAGTGCTGCATGGCCCCTTAATAATAAAAAAATAAAAATCTGCACAAAAACAATAGGGCTCCTGCAGTTGCACTGCATGGACCCTAATAATTAGAAAAACCCCAACGAAAACAAGAGGGTTCCATAGCACTTCGTGCTTGGACCCCTAATAATAACAAAAAGAAATTTGAGCAAAAACAATAGGGTTCCAGCACTGCGTGCCTGGAAGCCTAATAATAAAAACGAATCCGCGCAAAAACAATAGGGTTCCCGGACTGCGTGCTTGGAAGCTTAATTAGAGCAAAAACAATAGGGTTCCCGCACTGCATGCTTGGAACCCTAATAATAACTTTTTAAAAAATCAGCATGATTACAATAGGGTTCCATGCAGCGTTCCACTGCATGGCCCCCTAAAAAGAATCAGCACGATTACAATAGGGTTCCATGCAGCGTTCCACTGCATGGCCCCCTAAATATATTTGAAACCACAAGGTTCTCATATGAGATTAGAACCTGGTTCTTCTGAGTGTTAACATATGCTAGTGTCCACTAGAGGTGTGAATTGTCACTGGTCTCACGATTCAATTTGATTACGATTATCAGGTCAGCGATTCGATTCGATTCGATATCTCGATGCATCGCGATCCATCACGATGCAGCCCATCATTTTTTATGCATTACTTCTTATTGTTTTCAAATACAAATACAAGTAGTGAGATGTTAGCTCCCTTATCTGTCCCTAATTCAATATAAACACAGATGCTAGATTTGGAAAAAGGTAAAGTAACCAAGGCCTTTGTAACACTACCATAAATGTTACAATGGTATGTTACCATTTTGGCAGTTTACCTGTGTAGTATTCTGACACTCGTCTGCAAGCTGTTTAAGGATTACAAATAATATAATAAGTATGTCAACCTTATTATAACCTATAATAAGAGGATCAACAAAGCACGAAACGTAATGGATGATTATGCAGATACTATTAAAGTTTAATTCTGGGCCATCAGTCTTGGTGTGTGTGTGTGTGTGTGTGTGTGTGTGTAATGATGGAGCTATAAAACCTGCTTCAGCATCCCAATGATGTGCCTCGCTGCAGTCTGTAACTGCATCTGTATGTTGAATTGGGGACAGACAAGTGGGTAAGGGGGGCCATTGATTGCGTGCTTATTAAACGTGTAAGACCTAACTATTTAATTATAATTATAAGGTCGATAAACTATAACTTGCGTTTAACCTACCTGCCGCTGTTCCTCTTCCTCCGTCATCTTTGGTTTTTCTGTGAAAACTGTCTGTAGTGTGCAGTCAATCACAAGACCTGGAGCCATCGGCCAATAGGATTCGCAGGCAGAAACTGCTAAAACACCGCCCCTTTCAAACCCGCCACGTAGAGATCTCACTCGAACAAAAAACCGCTCGTCGATAATTTAATTCGCGTGCGAAGACATTTAACACATCGAGAGGAAAAAAGACATTCGAGAGAGGAAAAATACAGTTTGCGCGCAATATTATATTATTACGCGATATTTTCTCCCTCCGCCATTCTCGGCTGCCGCGCATGCGGTGAGTGCCCTCAGTGAGATGAGAGTTACTTCTACCCGGAGCAGTGCTGTACTCACATCAGGCAGCCACAGTCGCTACCGAAACTACTTTTTAACTAGAATTTTTATGCCGCCACCAGAAAATCACCAAACAATCTCATTATTATACTATCGATTATGCCCTGCCACTGCATCGATGCAGAATTGTCCGCGTCTGCATCGCGATGCATCGATTATATGATTAATTTCAACACCCCTAGTGTCCACTATTCCATATTGTCTTCTAGGTTTAAAAGAAAATGAAAGGTAATGGTAATGGATGGTTTTTAAAGGAAGTAGAACATGAAAAGGGAGCCAAGTAAGATTCAAACCAGGGTCTCAGAGATACACAGAGAAGGTGGTATCCTATTTTGCCACTTGGTTGGCGACTGAAACCTGGTTATGGAGGATTATTGTCCCTAATTAATTTGAAAGTAAAAAATAACTTTATATTTGAATGGACTGTGAACTGGAAGAGATTAGTGGGGAAGGGTTAAGGTCAGGTTAGGTTAGGGTTAGTGTAAGCGTTAGGGTTAGTGTTTAGGGTTAGGGGTAAGGGGTTAGAGTTAGGGTTAGTACTAGCACTAGATTTAAGAGAGTGATAAACTCTAATTGGTGCACGGGCCAGAAAGTACAAATAATAAAAAAAAATAATTTAGGAAATTGATAAATATAAGAATTATAATTAATGAATCTGGACAGATTGAAAAGAAACAGAATAACATACAACTGTGAGAAAAGTGACCAGCCAAAATCAAGTGATAAATTCATTTGAAACCACATGGTCCTCAGGAGAGATTTGAACGGGGGTCTTCTGATTGTTAACCCATGCTAGGGCCCACTACACCATTCTGTCTTGGTAGGTTGCGGTTAGATTCAACAGAGTGATGTACTCAAATTGGTGCATGGGCCACATGCTAGAAACAATAAAAAATGAATAAGTAAAGGAAATTGACAAATATAAGGATTATAAATTGAAGAGAGTGATATACTCTAATTGGTGCATGGGCGAGAAGGTACAAATAATAATAATAATAATAAATATAAGTACAGTAAATTGGAAAATATTAGCATTATAATTAATGAATCTGGCCAGATTGAAAAGTAACATAAGAACATGCAACTGTGAGAAAAGTGATCAGCCAAAATCAAGCAATAAATACATTTGAAGCCACAACCCTAGCCCTAACCTAACCCTAACCCTAGAATATACAACAGTGAGAAAAGTGAACAGCCAAAATCAAGCAATAAATACATTTGAAGCCACAAGTGTCTCTGATGAGATTTGAACCTGGGTTTTTTGATTGTTAACAAATGCTAGTGTCCAATAGAGTATTCGATCTTACAGGGTTGGGTTGGGATTAGATTTAAGAGAGCGATATACTCTAATTGGTGCATGGGCCAGAGGGTACAAATAATAATAAAAAAAATAATAATAAGTACAGGAAATTGATAAATATAGGGATTATAATTAATGAATCTGGACAGATTGAAAAGTAACATAAATTCTTATGTTACTTTTCAATCTGTCCAGATTCATTAATTATAATCATTAATTATAATACAACTGAGAGAAAATTGACCAGCCAAAATGAAGCAATAAATACATTTGAAGCCACAAGGATCTCACATGAGATTTGAACCTTGGTCTGCTGAGTGGTAACCCATGCTAGTGCCCACTACACAATCGTGTCTTGGTGGGTTGGGTTTAGATTCAAGAGAGTGATGTTCCCTAATTGGTGCATGGGCCACACGTTAGAAACAATAAAAAAAATGAATAAGTAAAGGAAATTGACAAGTAAAAGGATTATAAATTGAGGAGAGTGATATACTCTAATTGTTGCACAGGCCAGAAGGTACAAATAATTATAAACATGTACAAGTACAGGAAATTGATAAATATAAGCATTATAGTAAATGAACCTTGCCAAATTGAAAAGTAACATAAGAATATGCAACTGTGAGAAACGTGACCAGCCAAAATCA